>VMDO01025160.1:0-28659 GCA_007922755.1 Pedetes capensis | reverse complement strand
GGCATCACCCTAGACCTATAGAATCAGGATTTTCATTTAGCAAGAACCCCAGGAGACTTCATGTGCTATCAAGTTTGAGAGACACTACTATGAAAAGTATTTATCAGGATGAAGTGTAGGAGCTTCCTGAGCAAACACAAACATGAAAACTTGTGGGTACTTCTGTCCACCTTCTGAAGATGTAAGTGTTAAAGAAAAAAGTCAATAAAATCACTTTCATGAAAGTTGTGGACACAGAAAATTAAAATGGATTTGAAATATTCAGTTACTTTATATCTAGATTTCTATCAAAAAGGTGAAGTTGGCTCTCCAAGACCACACACAGTTAGAGAACACAAGATTATCTGGCAAAGACTTCAGTGAAAAGGAATCTGTTATTTTAGCGACATGGGGAACAGATGCTAAACTCCATGGTGGATTCAGATGCAGATTCTGATGAGATCCTGATTAGATCCTGATTTTCCAAGCAAAATATCTTCATGACCTAAGGGAAAACAAACAAAACAAGCTATTGAGAGTCACTAAAGCTTAATTTCCCATCTGGAAAAAGAAAAAACGACACAAACACGTCTGTGTTTTGTGAGACAAATGAGGACTTGGTAGAGATGATTTTCTCAGTTTGTATCAAATCTCAACTTCTTTCAACAGATAAATTTCCTGCCAACTATGATTGACTATGACTTTTTTTTAACTTCAACTTTCTGTAGCAAATGTGACTCCATAGCCTATTTTATCTTTTGCCTTTACATTTTTGTGATTCTTCAATTCTAGATCATATTTCTTCTACTCTCTGTAGTGAAAATTTTTTATGAACTAAAGAATATAAGAAATTTGGGAAAAAATGTATGCTGTTTAGAGTTATACCATATTTCATCTTGAAATATGATGAAAAGGTTAGAAAACTGAAATTGATTCACATGAAGTTGAACTTCACTAGGGAACCTTCCTATTTTAAGTGTTTTGCTTTAAACTGGAACAACATGGATTGGATAATCAATAATTTCCAGAAATGTGAATTAAATGTTTCAAATTTATTAATATTACCTTTATTCAATATCAGAAAAACTGGGACAATAAATAGCAAGTGTTAATAATTTTAGTAATTGCAATAATTCTAAAGACAGCAGATATTTTTAAACTGGAAAATTTTAGATACAACTTGCAGCGAATACTTTTGTTGTTGTTAGCTGCCATCAAGTTGGATCTGACTCATAGAGACCCTGTATACAACAGAACAAAGCATGACCCACCACCGCACCATACACACGATCTGTTTTATGTCTGAGCCCATTTTTGCAGCCACTATGTTTCTTCTGTCTGCAACTGCACCAGTGTGGTTTCTGATCCTGTCAGACCTCAGAAGATAAGCAGGGCCCAGCCTGGTTAGTCCTTGGATGGGAGACCGCCTGGGAACACCAGGGGCTGTAGGTTTGAGAAAAGGACAGAAAACTCATTCCCCCCAAAAAACAATCAGCCATTGAAAGCACTACAAACAGCAGAGAAGCACTGACAATAGTGTTTCGCCTTTTGGATGTAAGGTCGCTATGAGTTGGACACCCAATCAATGGCACCTAACAACAACAACAACAACAACAACAACAACCACAACCACAACAACCTTTCTTCTAATTTTGTGTCAAGCCACACCAGCAAACGGAGGTCTGGGGATTTTTCTTCATTCCTATCATTAAGGTTGCCTCTACTTTAAGAAGACAACTCTTACCCAGTCATTTCTTGAATGTCTTCCACACTGGGAGGCTCTTTTTCTTGCACTATATTTGACAGTGCTTCTCTGCTATTCATAGGGTTTTCAATGACTGATAGTTCCCAGAGTGGGTTGCCAGGTCCTTCTCCCTAGTCTATCTTAGTCTGGAAGCTCAGGTAAACCTGTCCACTATGAATGGCCCTGCTGCTATATTAAATACCAATGGCATAGCTTTCAACATCAGAGCAACATACAAGTCCCCACAGCATGAAGACCTGACAGACACGTGGGGGCAGTGACTACTAGTGGAGGTGAGCTATTACTTAAGATCATGCTAGACTCTACACTGCTTCCACTATTTTAATGAGTTTTAGTTACAGAAATGCATTTTATGTATTAAGACATTTCACATTCTCTGAGTAATTTGGTGGTAGAAACATGACATCCGATTTATGTTGTTAAATCCTCCTCCTTTACATCTTTGTACTTCACTGTTGTTGCCCTTCGTAAATGCCAAGAAGACAGATTTTTAATCCTTGTCTCCCTTAGAAAGAAATCTGGGAAAACAGTGCTGACTTCAGAAGGACAACAAAACTGAAAAAGAAAATAAAAATGTATTAAAATTGTACCTCTGAGCTTTCTATTAATAAAAAATAAAATTCAAGTATTATCGATCCATAGTATTGTTGGTGTAATCCTGTAAAGAACTGAGGAATTTATATTTAAAAGATTACTGAACTGCTCGATTCAGTTCTAAATGATAAGGAGATTATAAATTGTCACTTTTTTGTATAATAAGAAAAATACTGGGAAAAAAAACTTAAAATCATTGACTTAGATTTATCAGAAAGTGAGCTTTCTGGACAAATCACCATCCCCAAATCTATAAATACAAAATAATTCAGAGAATTATAGTTTATATCAGTTTAACTCTAGTAGAAGTCCCTTGAGCCATAAACTGATAGGAATGCTTACTGATAATTTGGATGAATTGTTGGGAACAGAGTGTGAACTAGCACAACAGTGAGAAAATTTAGGGCAAAAATACTTAAGGCAGGATTCCTACTTTCATAGAATTTTCTTCAAAACAAATGAACAAAAAACCAAAATCTAAACAAACAAAAAAACCCAACTTTCTCTTTTGAAAGAGCCAATAAAACACCTGAGTGTTTCTAAGAGGTGGAGAGGGAAAAGATCATTTTGAGACAAGCCCAATGACTTCACCATAACAAATATTTACTTCCTAGCATACAATGGCCATCACTTATTACCTTCATGGGTGATTTTGTTGTTCTTGATTCTTTCAGATTTTCTACACTGACAATTATGCCTTCTATGAACAGATAATTTTATTTCTTCCTTACCAATGTACATATGCCTACTTTCCTTTTATCATTGTGTTGAATTACTTAGGAAATCCAGTACAATGATATAAAGCAGCAATGAGAGGAAATTTTGTTACCATCTTTATTTTGAATTGTGAAGCAGCTTTACATATGTGGCATAAGTCCTACTTGGTTTTTTTTATTGCATAATTCTGTTCATATGCTGTTGGATTGGATTTGTTAATATTTTGTTGAGGATTTTTGCCTTAAGTTTCATGAAAGTTATTAGTTACTATTTTAGTTCTCTAGCAAAGTCTTTGGTTTTGGTATTAGGGCAATACTGACCACATAAAATGAGTGCGTATCACCTATACTTCTTTCATCTCAAGAAGTTTGCAGAGAATTAGTAAAGGTTATTTTATTTATTTTTTTGGTAGACTTCACCAGTGAACCCATCTTGACCCAGTGCTAGCTGATTTAGAAGATTTTAATTCCTGATTTGGAAGACTTTTAATTCCTGACTTAATTTCTTCAATAAATATATATCTATTCAGATTGTATTTTTTTTTCTTCTGTCATTGTCTGTTTAGGCAGAGTGTTTCTTTCAAGGAGTTCACCCATTTCATCTAGATCGAATCTATACATATTGAGTTGTTCATAATGTTCCTTGGAATATCCATGGGATCTATAGTGATAGCTCCTCTTTCATTCTTTATACTAGTAACTCAAGTCTTCTCTCATTTTTACTTAGTTATCCTGGCTAAATATCTACCAATTTTATTTATCTTTTTGAAGAATGAGCTTTTGCTTTTATTGATTTTCAGAGAAATGTCTTTTGCAGAGTAGATTTTTGTGAAGGATGCAAGATCTGTGACTAGACCTTTCTTCCTTTTCTTTCATTTCACTTTTTCTTTTTCTCTTTTCTACATGTGGATATCCACCTGTCCCAGCATCATTTACTGAAAATACCTTTTCTGCATTATATTGCTTTCCTCTTTTGTCAGTTATTGCCTATTATAACTGTAAGGGGGTTGGAGTTTAGCTCAGTTGGTAGAGTGCTGCTCTGCAATCTCTGAGAATCCAGGTGTGATACTCAGCACTGAAAAAATAAGACAAGGACATGGCAGTCCAATCCCAAACCAATCGTGAAACAATCAACCATTGAAAATCCTATGAGGGTTGATATGAGTTAGACCCAAATCAAGGGCACCTAACAACAACAACAACAACAACCATATAACTATATGGGTGTTTTTCTGGACTCTCTATTCTCTTCAATTGATCTATTTTTCATATTTTTTGCCAATATCAAGTAGGCTTGATTATTGCAGCTTTATATTAATGAAGACAAATGGTGCCAACCTCCAATTTTGTTCTCTTTCAATATTTTCCAGACTATTTCAGGTGTTTTATTCTCTACATAAACATCAAAATCAGTTTCACAATACCCATACAATAACTTGCTGGAATTTTTACTGGTATTGTATTGAATTAGTATTATATTACATTAAATTCATAGATCAATTTGGGAATAACTGACTTATTGACAACATGTTCTTATCTATGAATATAGGATATCTCTCTAATTTTGTTCTTTTATTTCTTATATCAGAGTTTTAAAGTTTTCTTCATATAAATCTTGTGCATATTTTGTTACATCTCAGTATTCATTTTATGTGGACTAAAGATAAAAATCACAAAAGGGGTGGAGCATCTGTCCAGAAGGCACAAGGCTCTAGATTCAACCACCTAGTACTGAAAAATAACACATCAATAGACCAAAAAAGAAAAATCAAATGATCATATCGGTAGATGGATGCAAAGCATTTGAGAAAACATGGCATGGATTCATGATCAAAATTCTCAGTAAACTGGGCAGAAAGGAACTTACTCAAAATGACAGAGAATATCTACAAAGAGAAAGAAAGAAAGAAAGGGAAGAAGGAACAAAACATAGACCTAGATCTTATAAATTTCATAAAATTTTAATTAAAATGCATCATGGGCATATGTACAAATGCAATACTATAAAACTTTTAGAAGTAAATATTAAAAATATCCATATATCCTAGACTTTAGTGATGTATATTTTTATACAATAACTAAAGCATTATCTATGAGAGGAAAAGTGATGTTAGTTATATTTTTAAAAATTCTACTATGCAAGATATTCTTTAAACATTGAAAGGAATCTACTCACCACAAAGAAATAGTAAATATGTAATGTTGTGGATATGTTACTTTGGCCCATACACAATGTACATAAATATTGAAATATCACATTATATCCCATAAATTCATAAAATTACATCATTTAACATTAAAATTAAAGCTACAAATTTTGAAACAAAACCAAAAAAATCAAAGATTGATATGACTTTCTGGAAGTTGGAATATAATTTTTGCAAGCCAAATATCTTATCAAAGATTTGTATCCAAAATATACAATGAACAGGAAACCTTATAAGAAAAGAACCTTGTAAGAAAAGATCTAAAGAGATACCTCGGCAAAGAAGATAAAGCCAATGAAAACTTATTCAACATCTTCAAGGAATTGGAAACTACAACCACAATTAGCTTCCCATAAATACCTATTCCTGTTGTTGTTAAGTGCCTTTGAGTCCTGTGTGACTCATAGCGACCCTTACAGGGTTTGAAATGGCTGATTGTTTCAGGATTGCCTCAGGAGTAGATTGCCATGTCCTCCTGCTTTTGTGGTACTGGGAGAATCTAACTTGGGATCTCAGATGCTGTAGAGTGGTGCTCTACCAACTGAGCTAAATCCCAGCTCAAATACCTATTGTTGTTGTTGTTGTTAGGTGCCGTCGAGTCAGTATCCGACTCATAGCGACCCTCATAGGGTTTTCAATGGCTGAGTGTTTCGGGATTGCCTTGGGAGTGGATTGCCAGGCCCTTCTCCCATTTTTGTGGTGCTGGGAATTGAACTCGGGGCCTCAGAGACTGCAGCGCAGTGCTCTACCCACTGAGCTAAATCCCAGCCCCAAATACCTATTAGAAAGGCCTAAATCCAAAAAGACTGACAATTCCAAATGCTAAAGAGGATGTGGAATGCCAGGAACTCCCACTCACTGTTGGTGGGAATGCAAAATATTTAAAATTTTGTTTTCCTATAATAAATATTTGTTTATTTGTTTTCATATAATAAATTACTTTGTTAACTGAGGACTAAAGTAAGCACAAACCAGCAGCATAAAGTCCATTAGATCTTGATTTCAAGTACTGTTTTCTAATAATAGATACTAAGCCTACTTAGAAAAAGCGGATGATGCTAAGGGATCATCCCTAGTATATATATATATATATATATATATATATATATATATATATATATATATATATATATGTCCTGGGATGTTATACATTGTTAAAAAGTAAGAAAGTAATTAAAAATCCCACTAATAAGTTATATAATTTTGCTACCAAACATGTTACTTGCCTGAATCAGTTTCTTTGCATGAATTTTCTTTTAGTTCATATAATCGGCAACTTCCAGGCAGCATATTGGATAGTTTATCTGAATTGTTATAAGGTGTAATTATAGACTAGAATATAAAAATGCAGCTCACATAAGTTAATAGAGCTAGGATAAAGAAGAAAGTTTGTTTAATCCCCATTTTCACCTATTTGCCAATGAAATCTTGAGACACCTACATCAGAAATATTCCACTCAAAATTATTAAGATGTGTCTGTGAAAATGTCAACAAGGAAGATTTATACTCCCAGCAATATAATAAACTTTTTGAAGTTATTAAAGTGACCCTTTTGGCTTAAAATTCTATTATTATTTTTTGGACCAATTCCATATTTGAAGTGGTTTTAGATAGATTACATTTTAGAGAATTTGTCATATAATAAATTAGGTCATGGCATCGATGTAGAAAACTAATAACTGCTAGTTCATAATGAAGAACTATCATAGGCACTGGGAAGATCTGAGATTTTCCTTATCTACATAGAATTTAATACTGAAGACAGTAATGACAACAAGAAATAGCAGCCCAAATATATATAATACATGAGCTGGGTCCATTTAGTTTCTCATTGAAAATCAAGCAATTTTATTCAAAAGTGAGTAGTTACTTATGCAAATTAATGATAATTACAAAATACATTATTATAACTGCATCCAAACAATGTTATACTCTTCAAATAATATCCAATACTAGCATTATTAGTTTATTTTCAAAATACATGGAAAGAATTTTTATATAAAAATCTACTTTAATATTTTAGAACCCATAAACCTTATTCCCAAGTTGCTTAAAGATAGTGAATTTGGAATGATGAAACTAATTCTGATCTCTGTTTTCTGCACAATTGATTTATCAATAGGAACAGTTGTTCTTCTCTGGATTTATGCCACCTATGCAACTTTCATTGCATTTAAAAATAGTTTTAAGCATTGAAGCCAGAAGCAAAACTAAACTTCAATATTAGTGTTTCATGCAGATTCACATGAGCATTTTAGTTATTAGTGTTGAGCAGGGGACTTCTATTTTCCTTGTTAAAATTTTTCTTGATAATCACTATATAGATCACAACCATCAAAATGTAGTCTATATTGAAACATAACTTAGCTGTATTTACTGATATGCTCAAAAACATAAAAATAAGGAATAATTCATGTGAAACTCTTATCAGTCTACCACAATTTCACATTGTACTTTGGTAGTACTGGGAGCATGCTTTAGTTCAGTGAACTGGAAAGCTATCAGGTACTTTTTAAATGTTTATTTCATATTCAAAGTTTAATGAAAAAATTATGTACAGTGATATGATAATTATTTTCTTCTCTTCCTATAGCATAAATTTTATCAAAACTTATCAAGCACAGGTTTAAATAATGCTAATTGCAATACTCATATGAACAATTTTTGATAATTGGACATTATTTGCTGTCATAATCACTTCTTTAAATAATCTTATTTCCTACATGGGTAGAATTCTTTTCTTCAGCTTGTTGCTTTTTTATGCAAATATTTTCCTTTCCATGGATTTTGAGTTGGGCTTTTGTACATGTATTCTTAGTTGTTAAAAAGGAAATGTCTTTGGCAGGCAGCTCTTAATGCTTGGAATTTTTCCAGGTATCCACCCTGATTTCAGCTCCTTTGCTACACACTGTAGGTTGTTTTAGTGTCAGGCCATTGCTTGGATATTTCTAGATATAAAATAACTTTAAACCATTGAACCGTTCCTATCTTTTGTTTTCCATTATGTAAAATCTCTAGTGCAGCATTAACAATAGTTTAGTATGTTTTAGAAAGCAAAACACACATAAAAACACTTATATTTGTGAATGAGATTTTCTTTCCAAGGATTAGTATCTTTTTATAAAATGTACTTTGTATTCCTAAAAAGCTTGAAATTTGATGAGTAGGAAGAACTCAGTTTATAGACTAAAGAAAATGGTAGATGAGCTTTACTTTTCTCACATTGACCTAAGATAATTGGATCTAAAAATTGAGATGAAAAAGTATACCTTGTACATTTTATCTTCTATTTACAAAGGAAAACAAATGAAACTTTGAAAAAGCTTTGAATTCCAGGAAGAATGGTTTTTTCAATTGATACCTACGTCTTCTTTACTTTGTTGCTGTATTAAGTTCATTAATCCACTTATACAAATACTTGAATAGCTATTCTTTGCTATAATTTTCTACTAAATATCCAGCTCAAATTACAAAAGTAAATCTTTTGGAAAGAAATAATCTGTGTGTTGGATTAGTAAGTAACCTGAATTTATAAAAACAGCACAGTCATTATAAGTTCCTTAAACCATAACCTATTTTCAGGCCCTCCAAACTTTTGTTCATTTTCCTAGCTTACTAAACTATTACACTGCAAGAAATCTTAAAAGAAAACATACATGTATTATTGACAAGTTTGTCCCCACATGATCCAGAACAGTTTCTTAGCCACAGGAATATGTAAACATTCTATATTAAAAAAGACATTAACAATTAAAAAAACTCTGTATTCAGTGTCAAATGATGTATAGAAAGTAGAAATAACTGTTCAAATTTCCACATAAATTTTAATCACTTGGACAAAATTGCCATAATATCAAAGCATGACTTTGCTAAATATCAAAACATGAGACATCAAACTCAATATAAGAACATAGTGCCTTTTAAACAAAATGCATCATGAAAGTATTCATAACATCTACATTACAAAGGAGATATTTCTTATTAATAGCTTTCCTTGTTTAAGGTTAGAGTAGATATTTGGAGAAAAACAGGTTAATATATGAAAGAAATATTGAAGGAACTTGATCCTAAAGACATTAATCTGAAGGTTTCAAGTTTATAAAAAAGCCCCAGAAAGTAGCATCATATAAATCAAAAAACTAATTATAAAATGAAAATTAAAAAATATATAGTAAATCTGTGATTTATTTGGTATTTCTACTTTGATTCTCATAAAAGTTTCTTTTGTAGTTCAGATTAATCATCACAAGATTAATAGCATACTTGGATAAGCACTCGAACTTTCTTTCCAGCTAGTTCCTTTGGAGATCTGGCCTTAGAGGCTCCCACATACAGTACCTATAATTGATGATAGTTATATAAACACTTAATATATAGAGATCTTAAGACTCATCTCTCTTCTATAGTTTCCTGGATTTGTTCTGTCTACAATCTGCCTTAGTGACCTCAACTCCTTTGAATTTTAGGAACGACCACTGTCTGGCATGTACAACATTACTTGTGAATTCACATCCTTATAATATTATTTACTTTTTTCATTTCCCCCTTCTTCATCTACCTCCTTATAAATTTCCATTTTGGCATTGACTATTGACATCTAATAGGCACCACAGTATAGTTTTTAAATCAACTTGTGCACCGATTCCAAAGTAAATGATCTGATCTCTTGTTGATCAGTGGTTCTGCTTTGAGATCTGGAATCAAGAATTGTTCTTTAGGTAACAGAATTATCCTTGACCTATCAGTTGTCTCACAATTTCTCCATAAAGTTCCATATAGAAAAGGAAAAAATGCAAAATATAACACCAAATTTCACCACTAATTTCTAATAATGCAACTGTAATATGAACTATTTAAGCAGGTAGCATTAATTCTTTCGAAAAATAGTAATGTGATTTATGGCATACTTGGAGGTATATGAGAAAAAATAGGTCATACATGTTATGTAAGAAAAAAACCACAATTTGGATTAAGACAAAATCAGTTCATTTCCAATAAAAATAGCAACTTACAATCAGAATAATTTACTCTGAATGGCTAAACGCATCACCAAAAATATATGCTCTGATGTTATTTCCATCTGGAGAAGTGAAAAAAACTGACATTATTCATTATCAGCATGTTTAAGATAAAAGGTTTTGTAAACAAGAAAGAATAATATCATTGATCATCCATAATTTATAGATTGAAAATATCCTCCCCAAATATATTACATATATTCAAATCCTAACCTGGAATGTGACTTTATTTGAAAATAAGGTAGTTGTACATATAATTAGTTAAAATGAGGTCAGGCAGGAGAAAGATGTATCCTAATCCAATATGACTGGTCTCCTTATAAGAAAATGACCACATGAATACGGAGAAACATAGAGAAAATGCCAAGTGATTAGGAAGGCAGAAATTTAGAGTCATTCAGCTACAAACTAAGAAACACCAAAACCTGTCAGCACCCACCAGCAGTTAAGAAGAGGCAAAGAGGAATTCCCTTTCAATATATATAGAGAATCTGGCCACCAACATGACTTTCGACTTCTAACCTCCATACTATGAAACATTACATTTCTGCTGTTTAAAGCCAATCCATGTGTGATAATTTTAGGGGGAACCCCGAGGCATCTAAAACATCTCTCTTCTTCTATTTTAAAGCAAACATTTACTTAGAATTTAATACATACATGCCATGGTCCTAATGACTGGTAATTGGGTTGCTTAGGGCTAGGAAAATTTGGAGCAGGCTGGAGAAGGAAAGATGATTGACTGATAATCTATGTGGAGTTTCTTCAATGGGGGATAAATGTAGATTATGGCAATGCTTAGACAATGATGAGAATATATTAAAAATCATTGTATTGTATGTCCTAAATGGGTGACTTGTGTGATATGTGAATTATCTCTAAATAAAGCTGATAAAACTATATAAATACACCTTCATTTCAAACAAATCACAATAAGGCTGAGGATAATGATGATTAAGTGATTATGACAATTTGTTAGGGAGTCACAGTGTTAGGGAATCATTAAGATGGAGCTCATGAGTGTGAGGAGTGGGAAAAATCAAAAAGGACTCTCAGAGGTGAATATCACAGGGCTAAGCCTCTAAGAACAAAAGAGAACAACCATGAAATAAATCAGAGAGTGGCATGAAGTCAGGGCAGGCCACCCTGAAAGAGTCAGATGAATGTCCTCTAATTCTGAAATAAGAGGAAACCACATGAGCTTACATACACTACCCAGCACCGGATTTCCACATTTTTAGAATGAGGTAGAATGTAAAACCTACAGCCATAGGAAATATACATGTTCAAAATATAGTTGACATTTCAAAATGTTCAATTTGATTTCAGAACATAAGGGTGTCTCTTAGCAATCACAAATTTTCATATATTCACGTCTCAGAGCATTTAAGAAAGGAAAACATTGGAAAAATCAACCCTGTAAAATATCATTTTAAATCTTTGCTATCTATCATATGTAGAATCATAGAAAATATGTCTGAATATACTGTTTCTCTGAGGGTCCTTATAAAACTTACTACTACTTGTTTTTCAAAGATATTCTCTAAGCATATTTTAAAAAGCTGAATTACTGGTGTTTACTTCATAGGTTTGAATTGAACTTGAAGATTATGTCACTTTACAGCTGTAGTGTTATTGTTGTAAGAGCGAGTAATGTAGCTCAACGCATAAGGGGACACTGAAATTTTGATCAGTGCTAGAGTTTTAATACAAATATCAGATGTTTACATGTTTGTCACATGTGTGATTGTGGTATATGGTCATAATGGATTAACGTTTTCAGTGAAAACATTTTTAATAAGAAAGTGGATTTTCAAAAAAGTCTTATAAGTTAAATTCTATGGTTTATTTTAAATTGTATATGAGAGGATAATTGGGAAATGGAGAATATAAGATTTAGATTCAAATAAATATGATTTTGAAGTTTTGTCCCACTCAGTTCTAGTTGTAGGCTTTTGAATACATTTCCCAGATTTTCTTTGTGTGTTTCTTCATTCAGGAAATGGAGATATCATAACACCTAGCAGTAGCATATGAAGACAATTTAATGAAATAATGTCACAAAAATTTATTTCAGGTAAAACACATAAAAATCTTCCTTATTGGATTTTTGTGTATTAATTACCACTTCTTTGGAGTTACTGAAGGGACAAAAGAACTAGATGATGGGCTTATTTTTTTGTTTGTTTGTATGTTTCAAAATATACCTGGTATGTGGTCATAGATTAAGAAATATCTCTGGAGTTAAATTGCTAGAGCTTGAATATTACCTTCAACATCTACCACATCTATAGTGATATTTTTATCTGAATTCCCTGTGCCATAGTTTTATTATCTGTAAAGTGGGTAATAATTGAGCAATATTTTTGTACAGAGTGAAAGTCATGAGAAATGTAATATGGGAAAACATCCAGCACTGGTATGCATTCTTAAATGTTATCTCTTTACAGCAGGCCTGTCCCACGTCATCGTAGGCAGCAAGGAATGACGCATGAAAGACACCAATGGAGCTATGAAAAAAACATAAGTGATCTGTTCCGGGCATAATGTCTTTTAGATACAAACTTTAAAATGCCCAGGCTAATTTAGTTCAAGAAGAAATATACGCAATTCAAAACCTTAACCAAGTATGGGGATATGTTTCTAAAAATTCCAGAAAATCCAATTTCATTTTCATCTATGTTATAAAGTCACTCGATTTATGTAACAGCCTGATGGGTGCAGCTGAAGAAGATACAATAGGATTTGAGGCAAGAAGAAATTACACAAGGAAAGCACTGAAGTCAAAAGATTGAAAATTCATAAAAACAGGTCATGTCAAATGGCGAATGTTCAGAAGGGGTGTTTACTGTATGAATATTTGTATTTAGGAAGAGCAGAAAGAAAGGAGCCAAAATAATTGTGACATAACCATGGCAGAATTTCTCACAACTTTTGAAAGTCATCAACTTACAGATGCAAGATGACATACAAATACCACGAAATATTTTAAGAAACAAAAAGGAGAAGAAAACACACCTGTATCCCTATGGTAAAACAAGGGCAGCAAAATATATAGGAGATAAGAAATCAGGGAGGTGACTGTTCAATGAAAACAAAAATATGAAATAGAAAAAATCGAATTGTATCTTCTACCTATTAAATAAACTTACATGAAAATCTCAACTCCAAAATGTAGTGTGAATTTAAAATACGTGTTTCACAGAGAAATAGTGAATAGAGAAAATTCATCTCTTGTTGACTCACCCAAAGAAGATATGATGGATGATTTTTAGGCAGAAAACCACCACAATGGAGGGCTGGAGAAGATAAAGATTAATGAAATGGTAAACATGAAGAAATAGTGAGTTTCTCATTAAGGTGTAACATACATCCAGTAAACTGTGAAAATCATAAAAGCACCATAGAAGTACAGCACGATAAGTAATAAAGTGATTCAATCAATGTAAATAACCTCATCAAAAATAGAAAATTATCAGAATACTCAAATTTCTAAAACTTGAACTGTCCTTTCCAGTGTTAAAAGTTATTCTTTCTATATAGTAATATGTAACAACATTATATATAATTTTCTTTTGAACTTCATATAAATTGTTCTATATTTTATATGTGTATTAGCTCAGTTGGTAAAGTGCTGCTCTACACTAAGGACCAGAGTATCCCCAACACCCCATAAAGGAGAGAAGGACCTGGCAATCCACTCCCAAAGCAATCCTGAAACAATCAGCCATTGGAAACCCTGTGAGTGTTGCTATGAGTTGGTATGCATTGGACCCAACTTCACTGCATCTAACAAAAAAAAAAAACATATATATATATATATATATATATATATATATGTGTATATATATATATATATATATATATACACACATATATACACATACACATATATACATACATATATATAATTGTATATATATAATTGTAATAATATATATACACATACACACATATGTATATATGTATATATATGTATATATACACATACACACACACACACACACATACTAAGGGGTTGAACCCAGGGTCTTTGCTTGCATGCTTTGCAAGTGCTATATCGCTGAGCAGTACCCCTAGCCCATTTTTTTACTCTTTTACTTTGAGACAGGGTCTTGCAGAATTATGCAGAATGCCTCTGGTCTTGAACTTGTGATCCTCCTGTGTCCAACTCCCAAGTTGCTAGGATTACAGGCATGAGTTTCTGCACCCAGTTTAGCTACATATATATTTATGTGTCATATTTTACTCAACATTAGCTTAGTGACAATTATTCATATTACTGTATGCACCAATAGCTCCTTAATTTTCATTAATATATAGTATTATTTTGTGTGAACATGCTGAAAATAATCTATTCCACTGTTGATGGACAATTATGGTTTTTAAATTTTTTTCTTAGACATTTAAGTTATAGAGCCAAAATAAACATTTCAAATTGACTCAATAAAGTTCAGGAAAAAATGTACGTAAAAACATGGTGTTGTTGTTGTTAGGTGCCGTCGAGTCGGTATCCGACTCATAGCGACCCTCACAGAGTTTTCAATGGCTGACTGTTTCGGGATTGCCTTGGGAGTGGATTGCCAGGTCCTTCTCCCATTTTTGTGGTGCTGGGAATTGAACTCGGGACCTCAGACACTTCAGCGCAGCGCTCTACCAACTGAGCTAAATCCCAGCACATAAAAACATAGGGGAAATTATTTCAGTAGAACATAATTGAAAACTATAACTGCATTTCCATATCTCCAACTGTTTATCTATTAGTTTTACCCCAAACATAGTCAATAATATTAAAATAAGCTACAGAAACATTATAAAAATTATAAATAACCTCAGTGGACTCCTTACCATTTCAAATACATAGGTTTTTATGTTTGATCAGAAAATTCTGAGGACATTCAAAGCTATTAAACACTTACATGGTGTGGGGTCGATAGGAAGACCAGAGTGGAAAGGTCAGCCAGATCCAGGTCTCTTGGCTCACTCTGTTCATCTTCTGAGAGGTGTGTGTAGATAAACAGAAGGAGGTTATTATTTACTGAAGGGATATACCTGTCTTAAAATAGCAAAGAGAGAATGAAATGTCAACTAATTTTACCACAAAGCTTAGAGTCAAGAATTGTGAGATGACTAATGTGATATTTGTCTTGGCTGAAATTTCCAAATATTTACTAATGATGTAACTGTGAAAAAGTATAACAAAGAGTAAACTAAGTCTTACATAAGAGAACAAATAGGAAAATTATGTGTAAAGAATAAAATTAAGTATGCAGACCATTATTAAAGATAGCAGTAAACAATGCAAACAGTTTTATGTACCAGGTTTTTTCCCTATGCCTTGGTTCTTAGCATAATAAGGTTTTGCTCTATTAACTCTATACCCACAAATAAACTATCCTTCTTCAACCATTTGGTAAGTCTATACAGGATATATTATACCTGTCCCTTCCCATAAACCATTTTAATACTGTCATAAATACAGTTATAATTTGGTGTTAAAATTGCTTTTATGTGGTTTAAAGTAGAAAAATAAGATTTTTTCATTTTACATATTTTGGTGAGGTTGCAGGTCACATCATGTCCCTTTGTACTCCTGAAGTAAAAATGTCAAGTGAGACCTTTGACAGGTAAATTTCATAACAGCAGATGTTATAACTGTGTTTAATCATCATGGTATATGGATCCCACTGTATGAGGTACTCAAAAACTACACATTGAGTAAAAGATATTTCAATTTAATCACATATAAGTAGTTAATAAAGAGTAATTAGCAAGTATTGACTAAGTTAGGCTGCTGTAAGGAGTATCACAAAATTTCAGATTTTAGTTATAACATTGAAATATAGTACGTACTTTAATTGCTGATATTAGTATCAAACAAAATGTGTGCTTAGCAAGATGTCTTGAATTAATGACAATAAATACTAGGAATTATTCTTAATTCACAAGGCTGTCTGAAGTGGAAAGGTGTTGATAGTAGCATTAGTATGGGGACAGCCTGTGGCACATAGTAGGCACTCAGTCTTCAGTGGTATCATATTCCAGACACACCTTCCAAATACCCTTTGTAAGTGATGGATTAGTATCTGATTGATTCAGCAATGAGGAATTTGTGGAAGAAGGCCAATTAATCCATGTCATAGTAAAAAGCACAAACAAAACAACATCAAAAGTACAACAGAGATTTTACCGACTGTATTCTCTCAACATATGAGAAAGACAGGGATATAACTGATGATGTGGCACCCATATTACGATCTTCTGCAGTTTCATTTATTGACGTTTGTGTTTAATGAAAAAGTAAGCATGAAGACCACCTTGAACTCTTCCATACTGTGATAACCACTCTCACTTAACCTGATGCACATTTTTAGCAATATTTATGCTTCTGTGCACAATAGTTCTTAAAGAAAAGTATGACCATATTATGTACACTGTTATAAAACACTTTAAACCTTATAATTTTATGGTAATATTTATGCATCAATAAATATATGTCTTTCCTTTTATGCCAGGAGTTTTTATTTAAAGCTATTATTACGTTCTTTGAAAATGTAGAGATTTCGGCAAATACGAATGTCCAGCTTGTGAAAGTTTATTTTATTCTCTTTTATAATCATCTCTAAAATACACTAGAAGTCCTTTACCTTCTCATGTGCCATATAAAGCAGATATCTCAAAACAACCAAATGTTTATTAAATTTCACTTCATGTAGTTATGGGGAAAACATCCTGAGTAATAATTAAAGGATGAAGACTGCATAGCACCTTTTTTAAATGTTCCTAATGACCAACCTTTTGAGCACAGAGGTATGACCTGGAATCTGAATAAAACAAATCAAATATAGTATTATGTAAGCATCTTATTAGCAAGACCATGGAATGGATCAAGACAGTTTTCCTTCCCCTCAATTGAGTTAGTTAATTATACCTTTTTTCTCCCCCCAAAATTAATCAATTACTAGTCACATATATGAAAAGACATTACTTGCATTGGTCTTTAAATCCCCAACTTGCCAGGCTGCATGAAGAATGATTTAAAGAGATTATTAGTGGAGTTTTCTCTGCCAAAATTCTCTGCCCTCCAGAACACACTTTCCACTTGAATTTGCCTCTGCATTCATGCCACATATGAATAGGGGAGTGTCTTGGCAGGAGGTGCTGCATCAGCTAGAAACACTGAGTGTCTATGCTTAGATCCTGGCTCCTCAAGTCCCAGTAACCTTGGTGGTATCTCTTAAATAACTTCATCAAGTTTTTTTTCTTTTTTTCAATCTATCTTTCCCATACTTTCTAGTTCTCAGCCAGAAGCTTGGTCTGCTAGAAGATAACCTGTTTTTAGAGAAAGGAGAATTACTATTTGCATTCATTGTGGTTGTTAGGTGCTGTGGAGTTGGTCCGACTCATAGCAACCCACAGAGGGTTCTCCATGTCTGATTGTTTTGGTATTGTTTTGGGAGTGGACTATCATCTCCTTCTCCCATTTTTGTGGTATCAAACCGAGGGCTTCAGAGACAGCAGAGTGGCATGCTACCAACTGAGCTAAACCCCAGCCCATTTGTATACATTGTTGTTGTTGTTAGGTGCTGTAAAGTTGGTATCCGACTCATAGCCACCCTCATGGAGTTTTCAATGGCTGACTCTTTAGGGATTGCCTTGGGAGTGGATTTCCAGGCCCTTCTCCCATTTTTGCGGTGCTGGGAATTGAACTCAGGACCTCAGAGACTGCAGCGCAGCGCTCTACCAACTGAGCTAAATCCCAGCCCTTTGTATACATTATTTTCTTTCATTTATTATTATTGCCTTTGGCAGTAATGGGGAATTGAACCCAGCACCTTGCTAATGATTGGCAAATGGACCTGAACTATTAACCCATTTTAATTTTTGAACTACCATGGACCTGAACTATTAACCCTATTTTAATTTTTCAGTCAAGGTCTTGCTGAGTTGCATAGGTTGCCTCTGGCCTATTTGTGATCTTCCTGTCTCAGCCTCCCTAGTAGGTGGGACAAAGGTGTGCCACAGTGCCTAGTTTGTATTCATAATTTATTCATTATGGCACTATCAATCAGATATTATTTGTTTAATATGAGACACCTTATCATTTCTCTGCTTAAATGATTTTCTCAGCCAATTTCAGGTATTTAGATGAAATAACTGGGGTTTATTTGTATTCTGCAGTGAGTCCAATGCATGCTCCCATTTGTATTATGTCTCATGCACTGTACTGAGTGCTTCATGAATATGACAAAAGTTAATATCTTTTTTATGATGCATAATAATTCCTTGAAGTAAACTTGCAGGGTAGTCTGATGTAGTGGTACATGCTTATAATTCCAGCATTTGGAGGCAGGAGGATCACGACATTGAGCCAGAGGCAGCCTGCATAACTTAGCAAGACACTGTCTCAAAATAAAGAGTTAAAAATGGATTGAGGATACAACTTAGTGGTGAAGTGCTTTCAAAGCAAGGGTAAGACTCTGTGTTCAATCACCCAGTACCACAAGAATAAATAAATAAATAAATTAATTAATTTAAAAAATGAAATTATAATTGCAACCACATAGAATTTTATTTAAATTCCTTGTCAGGTAAAATTTTGAGCATTTACCAATAATTTATTCTTAATAAATTATGTGAGTGTATTCTAATAACATTTCAGAAATACAGAAATATAATCTATGGGAAAAGAGCTTTAAAACAGCATATTAAGAACAGAAAAAAGAAAAAGTATATGTTGTTAGGTGCCATCAAGCGGAGTCCAACTCATAGCAATCCTATGTACAACAAAATGACACTGTGCCATGCCTGGAACTATTGTCAGTGCTTCTCTGCTATTCATAGAGTTTACTATGGCTAATTGTTTTGGGAGTGGACTATCAGGTCCTTCTCCCAAGTCTACAGCACCTGGTATTCCCAGTTGGTCTCCCATCCAGGTACTAACCAAGCCCAACCCTGCTTAGCTTCCCATATCCAACAAGATTGGATTCCACCATGGTATGACTATAGACAGAAAAAGTGTATAGATGATGAAAATGATAATAGATAATATACTTAATATTAACTGATGTATCCAAGATAAAGCCAAATGTAAATAATTAGTTCTTCCATAATTTTGACATCTGAAGCATTCTATCAAAACATCCCAAATGGTATTAGTTTAATGTTGCAGAAAAAACTAGGCATACACCATAAAAGTTGCGCTAAAATAAGACACTTTCCAAATTATTGACAGATTACTCAAAAGACATGAATGACAAGCTTAGTTTACCCACCAAGTTTTCTCAAAAGGTGCGGTCGACCATCATAGCACAAGTGGGAAACTGAGTGGAGTCCCCAATAAGAAAGAAAAATGAAAGGAGGAGTTTTGAGTGTGGTGTACATTTAGGATTTCAAGCACATGTTTGAAATCTACTCTACTTGCAAATTTTTCTGTCTTTCCTGGATGTTCCTCTGCAGTTTAAAAATGACAGCAGTTATAGATTAACATTTCCATGCAAATTCTGATGAATATGCTGTGGAGGGGACCATGGAATGGAAAAGATGGAGGCTCATCCTCTCTGAGTCTTGGGAGTCTGGAGTTATTTGAGCAAAGTGGCCACCCACGACCACACCCAGTGGATTGTCAGAAAAACAGAAGCTGGAATCAAGAAGAGTACTTCCTTGACTTTCTGAAATCTCCAGAGCTATAACTGAAAGACATATTACAAACAAAAAAAGAACACAACCACCCTGGAAGTCCCAATGACAGAAAGAAATATGAGATTAAACAGATTAATAGATTAAACAGATTAATAAACAGATTAAACAGATTACTAACAGATTAAACAGATTAATAAAATATAAAGTCAGTAGAATTGTAATAAGATAAAGTAATGAAGTAGCAAAGCCAAAATTTGGGTCCAGGATATTCCTCTTGAACACACTATGGGAAAGAAAACAACAGCTTTGCATTTTCAAAGCAAGATTAAATGAAGTGAAATTAACATGACAAATGATTATTTTAAGACTAATCTTTGTATATGTAAGTGGGATCTAAATATCACAATCTTTGCCATATTATTCTGAATTGCTTAAAATATTTCAGAGATGGGTGTAATTCACTATAACAATCGTAGGAGCAGAGAAAGTAAGGGAACATGTTTTAGAAACATCCCTAGTTAATTGGAATAATAAGAGGTATCTTAAGAAAATCAGAGGCAGATTTATGACCTCATCCAGCAGGATGCTTTATAAGAGGTTTATTCATTGCGGATGTCTATATTTTGTCTTAGAGGAACTATGAGGCTGAGATGCTTTCTGACAGCTGGAGAAGTCAATTAGAAACACGCATGGTATATATAATAATCACAGTGAATAGAAAATAACATTGCATGGAGAAACAAGCTTTGAGAACAAGAAATGGGTAAACCTTCTCTAAAAGATCCTGGCTTTTTTTTTTCCATTTAACCTTTTGAGAGATACTGTTTTATTCTCAACCTCCTTGACATACCTGCAGATACTCAGAGGTCTAAAAGAATGAATATAAATACATAATGTTCAATCTCAATAACCTGCTATTTTACTATCACTGAAATATCAATTGGATATGACACTAAGTTCTTTGGTACTTGTTGGTCTTACCTGGACTGACATTTTTGCCATGTCTTTGGAAGTGTGCTAATTTATGGCAAGACTGGGAGCCCAGCTCACTGAGGAAATGCTTCACTTCCCATGGGTGCCACATGACGAAAAGTACAACGCTTGATAAGGGATCACACACTGATCACTGCATTACAACAATCCAGCCAGCATACAGCTCAGGATAACTTTGAGCATAGGAAAAAGATTAATCACTGCTGATCTTTCAAGAGTACCAAGAGTCATCTGATTCCAGGAGAAATGTCAAAATTATAGTTGGTGAAGGAGACTGATTTTAGACAACTTGCAAATTGTTTAGGTTATTCAACAGGGATCTGTATAGACTAGTTTATGTGTGTACCCAGAGCAAAGTATCAGGATAAGCTATTCCAAACATGCGTATGCATGCTTGCAGGCCTGTTTACTAAGGATGACAGAATCAAATACATCAAGTAATAATTTATTTTTTAACAACAAATCTAAATCTATCATGTATCCGAAAAGACTTACTGGTAAAAAGACAATTCTTATCTAGTAAATCAGTTGTTATAAAAAAAAAACACAAAAAGGGTATAAATCATATGTCATGAATAACATTACAAAAATCAAACAGAAAAGAATATATAATTCTTCAGAATAATAACATTGGGATTCAATTTATAAGGATAAAATAAGAATGTGATATACATTATTTAGGTTAATAAAAGAACAGTATTTCTCAGTGATGTGAATCCATGCCTCAGAGATAATACTCTGTCAATGAATAAGTTATTCAGAAGATTACTAATGACTCATGGTCAATTTTACTTTTGGTTGTCTATTCCAAGTTAGTACAGGTAATTGAAAGTCACATGTATCTGATTTGTGCTAGTGTATTTAGGAGAGGTTGAAACAGCAATTTTCTGTAGTAGACATATACTAATCACAAATTAGAATTTACTTAGGTTCCTCTGGACTTGCACAGGCTCAGTTTTGCAAATGCCCATTTACCCTTAACAATAAAATGCTGTTGCGCATATCCAGATTTGTGGTTTAAGGATCAGAACAGCAATTCTTGGTGAGCCGTTAAGTTGTGTAGCCACTTGGTTACATATGTGCATGGGGTCAGATGTTCAGTCTTAGGAGTTGCTTTTGGAATGGAGTATAATTATCAACAGAAAAGGCAGAATACTATAGTTCCTCTCCTGGGACTTTTCAGAGGCTATAGAGGGTTGCTCTGTGTGCCATTGATAGTTCTTCTCACAAGACCCAAGAATCAGGGAAGCTTCAATTGCACCTGGAAGAGCTGCAGAATTTTACCCGGTCCAGGTACCGGGTAAATGCATCACCCTGACAGTATTGGGCAAATTGCTCAGAGCGACCTACTCAAATGCGTCTAGTTCTTTACGGTCAGTAGTACCAGCTGCAGAAAATTGTCTTGATATATCCTTAAATTTCCCAGGTCATTGGATTGCAAGGATCTGCCTTCATGTACAGGTCCCTGGTTTTTCACGAGATGTACATCCTTCTGTCTTCTACTCAGACTAAGATTTGCTGCACTCTACTCACCAGGTTGGGCTGGGATTTGGCTCAGTTGGTAGAGCGCTGCGCTGCAGTCTCTGAGGTCCCAAGTTCAATTCCCAGCACCACAAAAATGGGAGAAGGGCCTGGCAATCCACTCCCAAGGCAATCCCGAAACAGTCAGCCATTGAAAACCCTATGAGGGTCGCTATGAGTTGGATACCGACTCGACGGCACCTAACAACACAACAACAACAACAACTCGCCAGGTTAAATTAGAGCAATATTATCAATGAATAGGGAGAATGAAATTCTGTGTCCTATTAAGATGATTGAGGTATCTGAAATCTATATTTTGCAGCGACCAGTAGAGTTAACATACTCCAAATTAAGAAAAGTTGGATTAACTTCTCTCTAAGTCTCATACAAAGCCTGCAGCGGTAGCCCTGTGGCATCCGATCCCGTCAGATTTCAGAAGCTAAGCAGGGTTGGGCCTGGTTAGTACCTGGATGGGAGACCGCCTGGGAACACCAGGTGCTGTAGGCTTGGGAGAAGGACCTGGCAACCCCCTCCCAGAAAAATCAATCTGCCATTGAAAACCCTATGAACAGCAGAGAAACACTGACAATAGTGTTTCCCCTGTTGTACAGAGGGTCGCTATGAGTCGGATACCGACTCGACGGCACCTAACAACAACAAAACAACAAGTCTCATACAATAAAGTGATCTGGCTATCTTTGTTGGACAGGAGTCGAAAGGAAAGCAAAGTGTTAGGCCAATAGCTATACGTCATGGGCCAGGGGCTGTCATTATCTGACACTATAAAGATAACATACCAGCTATCCCTGGTGGCATTAACATCATCACCCAACTGCATTTGTAATTTTTGCTTTCATTCTGCAATGCTGTCCTGTCTTTTTGAACTGGTCAGTCAGGAAAGTTGTATAGGGCATGTTAGGAAATCCTATTTCTCCTTAAGACCTTGATGGTGGCACTGAAATTTTCTGTGTCCCCATGCATGCTGTAACTCCTTGAGTTTGCTACCATTGACATGAGGGATGAAAAGCACCCCAGGCCTTCCACTTTACCTTCCCATGTATAATAACTCACTTCACAGATCTGGTAGCCAATGAAAAGATCCTACATGTTGCTAAGTCCATCTGTTTTCACTATTCATTCTAAAGCTGGGACAATATCCACAGGATGAATTTATGGTTCAATTGCAACCCTATGAGATGAGTTGGAGCAAGACTCTGTTCATCACTTGATGTATATGAATTGCTGCTCTGAGCATTGGGTCCTGGTAGAACCTCAGAAGAATAGTATGTTGTTGTTGTTGTTATTGTCACAGAAAGAATGAACTTACCAATCTTAGCTGTTGCCCTTTTATTAATGTAGTTGTTCAGGTAAATGGCTATATTTACCTTTAGAGAAATATTTGGAGGGATATTCTCACATATGAAATAAGATATGATATGATTTCTTTCTCAAGTGACCTGGCTTTCTATCAGATGAGAGTCAGTAGGCTTTTGAATTGTTTTAGTTTAGGCTACTATAACACAATGCCACAGCCTGGGTGGCTTAAATAACAGAAATTTATTTCTCACATTTCTGTGTATAAGTATGTCCAAGATCCCAGTGTCAGCAGATTCAATGTCAGCAGAGAGTCCGGTTCCAGATTTCATATGGCATTCTTTTCCTTGTAGCCTCACGTTGTGGAGAGAAAGAGATCTCACATCATTTTCTTTTTTCATAAGGATATAAATGCTATTATGACAGCTCTACCCTCTCTCTCTTAATCTTCCATTGGCTGACCTTTAAATACCATCACTTTACTGATCTGGGGTTTGTATCAGTCCATTTTCTGATACTGTAACTAAATGTCTGAGCCTAGTTAACCTTGCAGACCCAACCACTAACATATCAAACCCTAGGGGATATAGCCAAGAATATCTAAATCTTTGCAGGTTTTACCATACATACTTTGAAGAGCACACAGTCCATGAATCCACATTTAACACAACTCAACTCAGTTCCAACTCAATGACCCTAATGTAGTTGTATATGTCAAATAATACTCAAAGGGAATGATGCTTTGCTTTCCCTATAAGAATTTGTGACAATGTTTCCGGAACTGAAGATACTTGCAGCTTATTGTGGTAATTGGGACACTTTGTCTGTTAGGAGACTGCTATTATTTAACTTCTACTATTGCAGAATCATTTATAAAAAGAAGCCATAAGCAACAAAAGAAAGCAAAACTACACTCAACTAAAAGCAATTACTCTCAATGGAGGGAGGGCCTTAAGATTATTGATCAAAAAGTTAATTTAAAAGGTTTTTATAATTTTGCATCTTAGCTGTATTTGATACCATTCTTAAAGAGTCCATTTATCATGAACAATTTTATTATTCTAAATTAATACTCATTTTTGCACCTTTTTGTTTTCTTAATATTGCACATTTTATTTAAAGAAGGACTTCAAATTTGTATGAACCAAAGAACTCATGAGACCTTGCTCAACCTCTGAATTTTAGTTGGATTACTGCATCATCCAGATAGCCTATGGGGGCAGGACAATATCACATTTTTCAGGTCCTAGTTAAGAAGTTTTGTCCACCAAACCTGGAATGTGTTCAGGAATAGGACCCGCAGCAGAGTAGGTTGTTCCAAATTAGCCCCCAAACACATTCCCCTCTGCTAGAGTTTTGCTTTGTTTTCCTCATGCAAGGAGACAGAAAACTTTTCCTATAAAGTAGAAGACAACTAATATTTTGGCTTTTGTAGACCATATGGTCTCCATTGCAACTCCATAATACCCATAATAGGGCAAGAGCATCCAGAGCCAATTCTTAACCCAACACTGCTGCCTGTGTTCCAGTAATACTTTATTTACATAAATAAGCTGGCTGGCCAGATTTGGCCCATAAACTAACCTCTGATGTAAGTTTTCCACAGTAGCTTTGGCAATTCAATGGTGATGATTGAGACTCTAACCAAAAATCCAGTGTTTTGCCACCTGGGCTATGTGAGCTAACACGAAATTCTCACTCTTTGTTGAGTGTCACTGTGTACTGTTCTTGGCTTCACACGCTCAGGGTCTTCTGCAATAGGATCCCTAGGTTCCTGTCAATTCATATTGAAGTACTCCACAGCTTTGCTGATGTATAAAATCTTGCTGCCCAGAGGAATCCTCTCCTTTCTCTGTCTATGCTCTGTTGGGATCTGACATTGTTCTGGGTCTGGGAGCCATAAGGGTGGGGAGAATAGACAGCCGTTCCATGTGTGGTCACTGTAAGAGTTTCAGGGTCTGAAGCCTGGTTCTTTCGTTCAGTTGGGAGGAGGCTCTTTAGCAAACGAGGGTCTTTAGGATGATAGAAGTGCTAAGAGTTGTTGGTCTTGATTGTATCTGCTGAGCTGTCTCCATGTTATGATTCTTTAGTACCCCTCTTCCTGCAGTTCTCTTACTTCATTAAAATGGTCATATTTATCAGTGCCGGATGTGTGTCTGAAAGCAGTCATTGGGAATTGGGCTTGATTTTCAGCCTTAACAGTCCTGGCTACAGATGGTTAAGGATATCTTTAAGATGTCCTGGTGGCTCATGGTTTACTGTACGCACCTTGAGTAAGGCATACTTTGGAGTCCTTCACTGGACCATTTCTCTGTATATACTCTGCAAGGCCATAAGAAGCAGCCAGCCAATGCCTTCCTTATTATATTTACCACTCTAGCTGCAGGGGTTGAGTCACAGTCCCTTGTTCTCCCAATGCCTTATCCCTCACCTTCCCCCATGATGCCACTGAATGCCACAGTTCATCATGTCCCATTTCCTTGGAAAATAGATAATTGGTGTAGTCATAAAAATTTGAATAATTTGGTACCAAAATTCCACTCAGGTCTGTGTTATGCAGCCAATCCTGGTGACAATTTCTGTATTCATCTAAGTCCTTGAGTTCTTACGATGGGAACCAAAGAAATTAATAGAATTTAATAAAGTGACAGATTTGTAATGATGTAAGTTGGCTTGTGTTATCCAACCATGGAAGATAAGGACCCTGATATTAGTTAGGGACAGAGGCATTGCTTCCAACTCTGAAAGAACAAGGAGTTGGAGCATTTGCTGAAACACAGAAAGCAGTGGCTCCAGGAGAGAGGTGACTAGCAGAGGCTGGGCCTTTAGAAGTCAACTACAGCCAAAGCTACAATGTACCCTGATGAGGAAGAAACCAGCAGAGTACACACCCTAACTTTTTCCTCTTTCTGCTGTCTGACGATTGTTGGTGTTGTCTATTGACTGACACCATCCAGAAGACAGAAGACAAAGGAGGCAAGTTGAAAGTAACCATATAGATAGCTTCCTGGGACAGAGAGCAGAGTAAGAGAGTAGAGAGTAGAACCAGAGGTGCAAAACTAGAATACATTATATGTTTTCCAAGTTTCTTACCTTCTAGTAGTCTCAATTTCTTTGTAAGTGAAATATCTTCTATTGCTTACTTAAATAAGCAAATATAACTATATATATCAAGTCTGAGGTTCATGGTAAATATTCACTAATTTATAATATCTCAGAATATTGCTTCACATTTTATACAAGAATAGAATTGTGCATAAGTAATATGGATTGATGACTAAAAACACAAAATAATGGATGTGTGACAAATTTTACATTGTTGTTGTTGTTGTTAGGTGCCTTTGAGTCTAGTACAACTCATAGAAACTCTCATAGGGTTTTCAATGGCTGGTTTTTCTAGGAGTGGAATGCTCCATCCTTCTCCCATTGCTGTGCTGGGGATCAAATCCAGGTCCTCAGAAAATGTGGAGCAGCCCTTCTTGGGGTTTAGCTCAGTTGGTAGAGCATGGCACTGCACTCTCTGAGGACCTGGATTTGATCCCCAGCACCCAAAGAGCCAAAGAGCAGGAGAGGAACAAGGCAATCCACTCTGGAAACAATCTCAAAACAATCAGCCATTGAAAACTCAAATGACAACATATGTTTAAGTGTATGTTACATATTATCTACAAAACATGTATGTTGTTTGTTGTTGTTGATGGCCATCAATAAAACATGTGTAAGACAACCTCATTATTTTTATTGAGGAGCAACAATATTTAAGGATGAATTGTAGGACATTCAATTAATGGTAATTCCTCCTTGTATTGCTTGGAATTCTACAAAAATATATTCAAAACTCTCCTAAGAGTACTATTTTCTGTTAACCTAATTATTACATATAAGCTCATTACTTGAAACATGTAGACTTAAAAGATTATTATTATTATATTATTATTGTTTTGTGGTAGTTGAGGGTTGAACCCAAATCCCTGTATATACTTGGTACGTGCTCTACCATTGAGCTGCACCTCCAGCACCTTTTTTATTTTTTATTTTGAGTCAGGGTCTTGTTAAATAAAGCAGACTGCTTTTGGCGTCAAGCTAATGATCCTCCTGGATCTGTCTCCAAAGGCACTGGGATAGCAGAAGAGTCCCCCCATGCCTCACCAGATTAAATAAGTTATTAAAAAATGGCCCTAGTTGAGGAGTACTTCCAAAACATTATTTCAATAAACATTGTAGCATATTTTCATGTGGTAAAGGAAAAAAAATTCACATGATCACTTGAGTATAATATAATAGTAATTCCACAAAGACTACCTAAACAGAAGTGTGAATTTAAAATTAAGAATAAAAGGGATAACGCTTAAGAATTAATTATCCTAAACCAAATTATCCTAAACCAAATCATAGTGCACGCCATAGGCTCAGGAGGCTGAGGCAGGAGGATCACAAGTTCCAGGCTAGAGGCAGCCTGCACAACTTAGCAAGAACTTTTCTCAAAATACAAATAAATAAATAAAACTAAAAAAGGTTGTTGGGAGTAAAGCACAGTGGTAGAGCACTTTCCTAGCAGGCATGAAGCCCAGGCTTCAGTGTCCCAGTATGGGAAATAAAGAAGAAGAGAATTAACTCTCCTAATGGAACTGCAATGGTCAGGACATGTGGAATCACCTATCTCTTTTTCTCTCTTATAGGTATCATGGCCTATGTACTAGCAAAATACTTGCTAATATCTTCTGACACACTACCATCAGACACCTGGTAAAAATTGCATTCTACAATTTGGTCCAGGGTATGTCTGTCTATTCAGTATATTTTAGGCATGGAAATTCAAGTCAGGCACCTAACATAGTGACTCTATGTACAACAGAATGAAATGCTCCCTGATTCTGTACCAGGCACACAATCTTTTTTTTTTTTT
>VMDO01025159.1:0-28671 GCA_007922755.1 Pedetes capensis | reverse complement strand
CTTTCTTGTATAATGACTCTGTGTATTCTTCCCATCTTCTTTTGATGTTTCCTGCATCATTTAATATTTTCCCTTTAGAATCTTTCACTACTGCCACTCGAGGCTTGAATTTTTTCTTCACTTCCTTAAGCTTGAGAAACACAGAACGTGTTCTTCCCTTTTGGTTTTCTGCCTCCAGCTCCTTGCACATGTCATTATAGTATTTGTTTTTGTCTTCTCAAGCTGACTTTTGAAATCTTCTGTTTAGTTCCTTAACTTCCTCATGTCTTCCTTTTACTTTAGCTGCTGGACTTTCACGGGCAAGTTCCAGTGTCTCTTTTGACATGTAATTTGGTCTTTTATTTTTTCCTGTTTTTTAAATAACTTTTTGCTTTCTTCTTGAATGATATCTTATATGTCATGCCACAACTCTTCTGGTCTCCTGTCATTTGTGTCTAATGCATTAAACCTATTTTTGAGGTGGTCTCTGAACTCAGGTGGGATATACTCAAGGTCATACCATGGCTCTCCTATACTTGTTCTAATTTTCTTCAGCTTCAGCTTGAACTTGCATATGAGAAGTTGATGGTCTGATCCACAGTCAGCACCTGGTCTTGTTTTGACATTTTGTACAGAGCTTTTCCATCGTCTCTTTGCACATATGTAGTCAATTTGATTCCTATATGTTCCATCTGGTGAAGTCCATGTGTACAGTCTCTGTTTATGATGTTGACAAAATGTATTTGTAATGAAAAGGTCATTGGTCTGACAAAATTCTATCATGCGATCTCCAGTTTCATTTCTGTCACCAAGACCATATTTTCAATACATATTAGATGAAAGTTTATAGTGGCAAATACCATGACTCAGTCTTAAAAGTCATGCTTATTCCACTTGACCACAAATTTTTCTATGACTCTTATACCCTGAATCTCAAATGTATGCATTTCAAGCCCAATGGCCAAGCAGATCTGTCAATTTTCTTGTACTGTGAGCTTTTTTTATCCCTCTGAGCTTATTCTATACTCTTTTAATTAATTCCCCCACCTTCACCCCGTTGGCAAGGCCCAGATCAAGCTCAACTTCTCTCTTGAGGTCTCCTGCAAAATAGCCTACACAACATCGATTTCAACCATTCCAGAAATCACATTGCACTTCCAACTGGCATTACATAGAGAATTATTACTTACTGTTTGAATGTGCACAAGTTCCATTTCCAAAATTAGATTTTTCAGATTCATGTGAGTAGACATCACATTTTGCTTTTGTTGCAGTTCTTATACTTGGCACAGGGCCAGGCACATAGTGGGTACTCCTGAAATATATGATCAAGTGATGGATTATGGGTATT
The DNA here is from genome assembly GCA_007922755.1 of Pedetes capensis. Lineage (NCBI taxonomy): Eukaryota > Metazoa > Chordata > Mammalia > Rodentia > Pedetidae > Pedetes > Pedetes capensis. The sequence goes on along the minus strand of VMDO01025159.1, from coordinate 27,341 downwards.
AACAATCCTCAATCTTTCTGGATGAAGAATATAAAAAGACAATAAGACAGATGCTAAGGAGGAAATTTGATATCATAATGTTAAATTTGATAAATGAGTCTTTTAAATGAGTGCCCCTTCCTTTTAGTGTATCTGTGTTCAATAGTTTGTATTCAGATTGTAAGTACAAGACATCCACCTCCAACTTAACTTTTAGACGTGACATCATTCTTCCTATGAGTGTTAGATTATTTGCCATTCAACTATCTAAGACTATTTATTTCAGAGTTTATTTTTCCTTTCTTAACCATCTGCTTGACCTTTCCCCTTGTTTGAAATCCATGGCTTTGATATGTTCTGTTCTTTACTGGAAATGAGAGCACTAAGTTTCCCACTGAAAATATGAATTTTGAAAGAGAAGTTCTGGGGCTTTGAGATAATTTTTCCTTGTTTGCCAGCTGCCAAATTTTTCCCCCATATTTTCCCAAATGCCACAGCCAATTATGACCTGAATACCTCAGTGAATTCCAAGGAAAAAAATGCTACTTTGCTTTGACTGACCTCATCATTGGGACTCTCTTGAAAATGGGCTACTTAATTTGATATTCCTTGAATTATTTTGTAGCTATAATTACAAAAGATATATTTTTAAAAAATTACTCTTTGTGAATTTCACCAATCCCTCTCCTTGTATTTAGGAGGGCCAACATGAAAAAGCTTGCAGCCACCACTGTGGTATCTGATCCTGTCAGATCTCAGAAGCTAAGTAGGGTCAGACCTAGTTAGTACTTGGATGGGAGACTGCCTGGGCACACCCAGTGCTGTAGACTTGGGAGAAGGACCTGGAAGCCCACTCCCCCCCCAAAAAAACAATCAGCCATTGTAAGCCTAATGAATAGCAGAGAAACACTCACAATACTATTTTATCTGTTGTATGTAGGACCGTCATGAATCAGACACCAACTTGATGGCACCTAACAACAACAACATTTTTGGAAGAGGGACCTGGCAATCTATTCCAAAAAAACAATCAGTCATTGAAAACCTTATGAGTAGTAAAGAAGCACTGACAATAGTGTTTCACTTGTTGTCACTATGAGTCGGCCACCAACTTGATGGCACCTCACCAGAACAACAACAAAGTAGAGTAACTTTATTAGGACAATGGAGATTATGTGCATTGAAGCCTCAGACCCATTCTATGATGGATTAGTGAAAGGTTGGCCATGCTTAACCTTACAAGGGGAATTGAGATTTGATATGTAACATTGGTCATTAATTCTTATTTGTTTTCAAATGATCCATGGGGGTCTTTCAACAGTTTGTGTCTGGTCCATCCCCTGTGGATGGACTTAAGAAAACCCTACACTCCATCATCCTTTTAAAGAAAACATATGGGTTCAATAAACCGTGACCATTGTTCTTACCCAAATCCCTGTGCCTCTTTTGCCGAACACTAACTAGACACCACGGAGAATATGTAATGTTTGAATAGTTCCCATTCAAATTCCAACTCTATTTAGAATTATAAATGCTCATTGTTATATTAGAGAATATCAAGCCCTTCAAAGTAAGAGTATTGTGGTGTACTATTCTGAAAGCCTTAAACATCTGGCTTTGTGTAGAAGCATATAGCCCCTGCATCATGCCAAGAACTGTTTCTCACTTGCCTGTTCCCCTCCTTCCACCAAGAGTTGGTTATTTGCTATGAATAAAGCTCCTTTGCATGCACCTCATTACTACGGATGCTAGGATTGATAGTCTAGGATTCATTTATTTTAGGAGGCCAGAAAGATTCAGATATCATTTGTTTATTACATAATATCTTGTGTAATAGGATAAAAGAAGAAATTAAAATAACCCATTTAGTCTCTCTCTGTGATATTCCAAAAACTTGTGTTTCAATGGGATTAAAAGATCCATAGAGAGACCTAGCCCAGAGTATGTATGTATTACAATAACAGATCTAGGATATGGCCAGGACATCTAAAATTTTAAAAGCTCCATAGGTAGTTGGGATATATCAAAAAAATTTAAATCTCTGCCTAGAATCACTTGTGAAAGTTGTCAAAAGGTATGCTGTTTTGTCTTAGGGCCTAAGACTGCCTGGTATCAGAGCATTCAGAGAAGACTGCAGAAGATAGCACTCCTCCATTCCAATCATCTTGAGGCTTTCCTGTCTGCCACCATTATACGAAGTGTTGGGAACAACCATAGTTTTTGCCTTCCAGAAATCTACAGGCTAGTGTCTTTCTCCAGATGGTACTTGTGAGAAAGAGGTATGGGTTTCCAGTTACTCTCAGGTTTAAGTCTTGACTCTGCTACTTAGTAATATCATTGAACCTCTGGGATCTCAATTTCATCATTATTAAGCAAGGATAATAAGACCTTCACAGCATTCTTGTAAGTATTACCTGTGATCTTTTATATAACTATCCTCTACGTATGTAAAGTATTACATTTTTTCTTTGTGGTGCTGAGGATTAAACCCATGGCCTGGAACATGCTAGGCAAGTACTCTACCACTGACCTACATCCATAACTCTACAAAGTATTAACATCCATTGATTCTTAGTCTGATTCATTTTTTCCTTTTTAATTTTTATTATGTTTCGTTGTAGTTAGAGCATTTTACCAATTACAACTCCATCTTTTACTTACCATGCAGATTACAACAAAGGTGTTAATATTTTTATCTAATTCCTTTATCTTGTTAATGTGGGGTAATAGAAATGCTGTATGGAAAAATTTTAAGTGAAAACAAGGTCTTAGAAAGCAATAGTATTTGGCATCATTATGATTCTATCATGGGTTTATCATTGTGATCCCAGAAACTTTTGGCTACTGTAGTCATAGCTTTGGAAACTTCTCTTGGGTGTGGACTCTGTTTGATTCATGGATAACCAGTTTTTCCAATTTCCCATCTTTTGTAAATCATTTATGCCATTTGCACACCCTCATATTTTTGTGTTGTACAGCTCCTGGGAAGATGAGGGGTATTTTAGAATGCTATTTTGATATGGGTGTATTTGTTACAAATACAAAGTAATACACATTTGACGTCAAGAAAGATAAGGATGAGAAAAGATAGTCAATTTTTCCATGCTAACCTTCAGCTAAGATCCTATTCATTTAATGTCTTTTTCACAGCAGGTGACACATTCTAATTTGTACTCAAATTATCTTTTGTGTTAATTTCCCATTGCTACTATAACAAATTGCTTCAACCTCGATGGCTTAAAGCAATAAAAAATCTCTGTTTGCAATTCTGAAAATCTGGCCTGACTACCTGGCCAATGTATCAGCAAGACTGAGTTCCTTGCTGTTAGGATTTAGGGGAGAATTTATTTCCTTGCCTCTTCCAGTTTCTAAAAGCCACCCACATTCCTCAGCTTATGGCCCCTTTCCATCATTCAAAACAGCAAATGTTGGATCTCTCTGACCATTTGCATATTCCTTTGTCTATAGAAGGGGAAAGTTCTCCATTTCTAAGGAATCATGCGATTATGCTTGAACTACTCTGGTAATCCAGGATAGTCTCTTCCATTACAAGGTCCTCAACCTTAATTGTATCTGTAGATTTCCTTTGCAATCCACCCTATTCACACTTTGCAGAGATTGTGGCATAGATATATTTGAATGGCTGTTAATCTACCACATGTACATATGTGTTGTTTCTTGTCCTAGGGTGTAGGCTTCCTGGGGTCCCAAATCTTGTGTCTGGGCTATTATGTTCTCCACAGAATCAATCCAAGTTTACTGCATACAACAAGGGATTACACTGACATATGTAGAATGAACCCGAAGAACTAAAAAGTTCAAAGATTCATTGAAGCAAATGGCACACTGGTGGGATTTCAACAATCCCTGAAAGACTGACCTTTGAGATATTTCCCAAACCACTAGAAAATTCAGGAACATTTAAATGATTTTATAAGTGTAGGATTACCAAAATTATTTTTTTTATTTTCAGTGCTTGTACATGACTATTGTCACCAATATTACATATTCCAGGATGCTATGATGATGTAACTTCCCAACTGGATACCCTTTTTAGAACTGATACCTCACGGTTTTGCAGTGATGATGAACCCAAGTCAACAACTGGAAATTAGGTGCCATCAGAAAGACTCAGCATTGCCTATCAGATGTCAGCCATGGAAGGGTCAAGAGGAAATTAAACATGGGCTGGCTTGCTTTCTTTCCCTGGGCAATTAACTTGCTGATAATTTGAAGTTTTACTTCCAGTACAATTTAATGTAATATGGTGCTAGACTTATGCTTTTAAGAAATATGTCTTACATGGTTTGCCTTACATGGAGTTCTGTAAATTGTACAATGCAGCTACAGGCTCTGGAATCTATAGCTGGCAAGAGAAATGTTTCCGTATTGCATTTAGCAATTGCTATGTATTAAGACAATTTTGCTTAAAAATTATTAAGAGCTTTGTAGTGCAAAGACACTGTCAAATTACACAGAAAGGATTAGGAGGTGGGGTGGACTGAGGGATAGTGGATATGCAAGCACAGATGGTCTTGATTGACTCATGAATACACCAGAGCCAAGGGGGAAGTGTATGTTTTTGTGTGGTTACATATGTTGCAAAGAAAATTTCCCCTGGTTCTTTTCTCTAAGAAAGTATGAGGAGGGAAAAGAAGGGGAGGAAACGAGATCATGTGGGAAAAGGTGAAGCAGACAAAAGGGCAGCATATGGTAGCAGATGTCTGGCAGGGGAGCCAGGCGGGGAAGCGGGAGAGCTAAATTCTTTCCTTGGCATATGAGTGAGTGACTGCTGAGAGGAAGGACCTTCTGTGCCAAGGCTCAAGAGCACTGTGTGGGTGTCTGTTCTGTGGCTAGATGCCTTGGAATCTAGGTGTAACTTCCCAACCACGCTGCCTGGTTTGGCATAAGGACAGTCCTCCTACAGGAATAGGCATACAGAGAGCTGTTTCTCATCCACCCAATGCTTTCCTTTCCAGGAGGACTCAAGACACCTGAGAACTGCCTGGGTTACCCTGGTTATTGAGAACCTTTTTAGGTTTTAATACACATAATCCTTATAAGAACATTGTGAGGTTTTAAAGTTAGTACCATTTTCTAGATGAGGATATAGAGGCCCAAAGGGGTTATGTAACTGGCCAGAGCTCACACAGCTAGTCAGTTTCAGGGCCAGGATTTGGAAGCAGGCAATCCAGCTCTGGAGTGGTTGCTTTTAACCCTTCCCTGCCTCCATCATCACTCTGTGGTCTGACCTTTTAAAATCAATGAGCCCTTTGAGAGCAGTGGTTGCAGATTTTTTATTTGGGATCTTCACAGAGCTTGTCAGAATACCTATCCAGAAAAGAGAAGTTTCACTTCACTGTAAGTTAACTATTTACTTAAGGTTCCAATATCATTTGTCAGAAATGAGAAACTTCCAGAGTCTTGGATCTTAATTAGTAGAGATGTGTTTTAAAGGAAAGAAAGAAGGACGGGGAACAGTGTCAGTAATTCCACAGCCAAACTGACAGAGCGCTGGGGAGCTGGTGGAAATGCAGCAGTGTGGCTCATCATCTGGGACTCTGCTGATGCCTGGCAACCCCAAGGTTACTCTGCCAGTTTCATGGCTCAACTTCCCCTCTTCCTTACCCTCTACCTATTTCTTCTTCCAAATATTCTAATACCTAATACATCTTTCTTTCCATGCTGCAACTATGGATTGGGTTATCTTCAGGCTTCTGCATTATGGTTGTGTCCTCTACCTTCTTTATCACTTAGATTGTTTTTCCACCAACTCTGTGCTTGTACATCTCTCAGTCAAGTTCCAAGTGAGAGATCACATGGGACCAGTCATTCCACCATCTTGTTGGGCAGAGTTCTCCCACTGGACTCCTTTCTAGCCCTTGCCTATTCTAGGGGTGGCTACATTGGGGTTGTGCACATATTCTCTAGCTAGAGAAGTTGTAGCCAGTAATGAAGGGGCAGGGGCTGAAAGTCATGAGATATAAAGAAAAGCTGGAGAAGGGAGAATTACCCTGTAAAGAGCCATAGGCTTGACAGGGACTGCAGGACTTCTCAGAACGGCACATTATTTGGCCCATCTAGTACAGCCATGGGAAAGCGACCTGGAAACCTATTCCAAAAAAAACAATCAGCCATTTGAAACCCTGTGAATAGCAGAGAAGCACTAACAATACTCTTTCACCTGTTGTACGTAGGGGCGCTGAGTCAGACATCAACTCAGAGGCACCTAACAACAACAACAACAAAAACTAGAGCCATATTTAGGAGACCATGTGAAGTTACAACCCCAAAAGTACTTGAAAAGTCAAGGCAACTGGGTGTTCTGAGTATACATAATGAAACAAAGAGGTAGACTAAGAGCAACTCTGGAATTGTGCTCAGAGTCCTAGACTTTAAAATTGGCCTAAGCATGCTTTGCAAGTGTTGAGATGAAGCATAGATGATTTATTCTTCCTCAAGACTCATTTATGGGGTCATTTTATCAAACTTCAAAACACAGCAGAAGGTGAAAACTGAAAGCATGCAACACGCCATACATGTAGTGATTCCAGTTGCCAAGAGAATGGATGTTATTGTTTTCATTTTTGTTTTAAATCACAATCCTAATGATAAATATAGTATTCAGTTTTGGCACAATGTAAATTATATTCATTTTCAAAGTTTAGAAAGTATAGAAATAAAATCCAAAGAGCATTCTTTTTTTCTTGTAATCTTAAATTTGTAATCCCGTGCTTCCTTTCAGAGTGCCATATGGAAAAGAAACATTTTTTTTAAATGGGTTTCTGAAGAACTGCAGTTGACATGAACACCAAGAAACTTCACAAAACCACTAAATATTTGGCTAGCATTGAGTCTAATGGAGGTTTTCAAAAATCTGAAGACAAATTGTTATGTAAAGAGAAAAAGTACTCAAAACATGGCTGGCCTGCCAATTGACCAATAAGTTTCTTTATCAAGTATTTAAATCACCTAGTCTTCAGAGCTAGTAACTTTACTAATTAGGCAGCTTTCCCCCCATGATTTGGAATGGACCAAAGTATCCCTTTGGCTTCTTTGGCACAAGCGTGCACAATGTCTGGCCTGGCCAGCTATTCAAACCACTTTCCCATACATCAAGGATCCAAAATAATTTCACCAGACATTCTAAAGTGCAATTGCAATTTGCCAATTTCCATCTCATGTATCTTCCTAGAAAACAGAAATCTACAAAAGCAACTGTAATATTTTTTCTCAAACATGACTCTTGGCAAATGTCTCAGAAATGGGGGGAATGGATACACTGCTTGATATGATGCTAAATGATGCATCTTTCAATAGTGGGTATCAGCACCCAATTATGAAGGGAATAATAAAGGAAAAAGAGGTTTATATTTGGGATTATAGTTTGAATCTTAGTGAAAGGGCTTCTAGGTGCAAGAACATAGTGAATTAAAGCCAGTAGGCAATATATTTATTACTGCAAAAGAGTTACAGTGGACTTTCTTGAAACCATGAGTCCCTTTAGAATTTTCAGATAAAATATCTTTATATTTCAAAGTCTAAGTCAGCAGTTTTATTAAAATTGTACATGTCAAAAGAAAATATGTATCAATGGTGGGTTCGTATTCTGCTTTCCTTGGATTTTGCAATGGTGACAATTATGCTTTTCTCTGTAGAATGTTGGCCAAGCCTGAAAAATACTTGTTATAGAATTTCAGATGGTAACTTGGCCAGCCTGGTTTATTCGTAACAAGTGCTGTGAAAGTTGAAGACACGCCACTTCAACTGGATGGAGAAAAATGGGGAACCTTTCTGAACATGGGGAAATCTGTAAATACTTAGCTGTTCTTCAGTCTGAGGCCACATGCACGCACTGGACCTCATTCTTCTCTTTATGAAAAGAACTGTCTTTTGGGCATAGAGGGCACAAGCCAGACTGGTATCTGATGGTTGCTCTGCTCTGACTGTGTGGTGGCTGCCCAGACTTGAGTTTCCTTTCTGTACACATGTCCGTTGATGGAAGCTCAGGTACAGCAACTGGTCAGAGGCTAGGTAGAGGAGAGGAGATATTTTGACCCTGTTCAGATACTTCAACACCACCCTTGCCTCACCTAGATCCATGCCCACTCTGCCTCCACATCTTGTAGGTACCAGGCTCTGCTGGCCTGCTGTGTAGCTGACATGTCTAGCATCTTGTGGAATCCGGGTGAGTTGCATCAGGCTGAGAATTTTTGTGAGGGGAGAAAAGTGCCTACAAGCTAACACTGATGCCTAATATATACTAGGGCTCCACATATGTTTGTGGAAGAATATATGAAGTGTATGTGATAACTATTTCTTTGTAAGTCTAGAGGGGAAATGAACATGTTATGGGGAAAGGATATTTCTTGTAGTAAGTCAGTAGTGTGAATCTTTGTATAATCATGGACAGCATAAAGATATTCAGTGAATATGGCAAAAGATAGCAGGAGGGTACCTGGGCAATGTTGTGGGGCTGTTGGGAAGGATGGGAATGGGTGGAAGGTTTCCAGGAATAAATTTAACCATATTTTATGGTTACTTCTGTTGTCCTAGTCATTCCCTCATTTTGGATTAGGCAAAGAGCCCGTGAGGGGAAGGGAACAGTGGAAGCAGATCAATGAGTCCCTCTCTACTCTGCATTTTTCCCAACTGCAAAGAGTTCTAGGGGTACAAATACATGTATATACAAGTCTCTGATAGCTGCCAAGGTGGAGGAGGATAATTTGCCTTATTCTATATTTTAAAGATAGATTACCTGTCAGATCTCTTTTTAGCTCTGTCACTCAACTTCAGCACTGAAAAAACCCACAATTTTATAGCTCTTCATGCCTGTTGCATGTCTCTTTTGTTTTGTTCATTTGTGTTCCTCATGGAAGCCCAGTTATCAGAAGTATTGCTTCTATCTGCCAGATGAAAGTTAGGATTGGGGAAATTATGTAATTTAGGCAATTTATCCCAATAACCAGGGATAAAAGTAGGAAACAAATAGAAATTTTGAGAACATATCATGTTGTATATGCCATGCATCCCCAACATAGCTCCTGCTCCTGGTCCCTACTTGTAATTTCATTAACATTTGTTCAAGATCTCTCTCTGGTGTGGCTCCATTGGCTGGCAGTTATTGTGAGTTGAAAGGTCTTAATCACGATTGTTCTTTTTGATATTGACAGGGTATCTCTATTGTTATTAGGTGCCATAAAGTCAAGTCTGACTTGTGGTGACCTCCATAGGGTTTTTCATGGGTGTTTTGAGATTGCCTTGGGGGTGGATTGTCACATTGCTCTCCCTTTTTTGTGGTGTTGGGGATTGAATCTGGGTCCTCAGAGAGTGCAGGGAAGAGCCCTACCAACTGAGCTAAACCCCAGCCCCTGAGTATCTCTAGGAATCACTTTAAAAGAATAAAATAGGATCTGATATGTAATTGTGGCTGAAGAAGAGACATACACCAGGCTGAAAGCCAAGAGTTCTTTGTCATAAATAAACCCCATGACCCTAGGGAATCCTCTTGGAGCCGCAGCTTCTCCATCTGTGATCTCTGACTTTTCCAAACTTACAGGGCTATTATGTGGTTAACTTATTTTGAACTACTTGGATTTGATGATCTTTAAGTTCTCTTCCAGTTCTGAAATATTATAGCCCTTTACAGTGGGTGGAGAAGTTACAAATGCAGCCAAATGGAGATTTATAGATGATCGATGGTTTTTATTTCTGCTAGTAAACAGGTGATAAAAGTTCTTTAGCTCCTGTCTCAGCCTTGTCAATAACAGTCATTCAAATATAGGTATTAATTAAGATAAAAATCATTAATCATCTCAGTCCAGCTACAGATGCTATAGTTTTCAGGAATAGTGTGCTTTGACTGAGATTTGAAAGAGTGTCTCAGGCAACTCTTTGCTTTCTATGGGGAAAATACATTTGTCCTTGTGTCTCAGTGTTAGTTTATCACTTCTTTGTCTACTTTGCTCTTTTATTCTCTCTCCCCCAATAAACATGTTCCCCCCCCTGCCACAACATATCAGGGAGGCTTCCTCAGCCAACATATTTAAAGAGCACCTAAGTTGTACCTCCTTTAGCTTTATTAGGGTTCTCAGCACTAATACTACATGAAATTATAGCATATATTTACATGTTCACTCATTTATTCTGCTCATGTTTTAGAATTTGAGCTTCCTGAGGGTAGAGATTTTAGCTTTCTTCTTCACTTCTGTATTCTCAACGCATAGTACTTTCAAACAGCAAATACTCAATAAACACTTGTGGAATGAATGAACAAACCCAATCAATAATTATTGACTTCCTTCCTGCTTCTGATTCTATTCTTGGGCAAGGTATTTTTTTCAGAACTATTGGCATAGATTCAAGCAGCAAATAGCTTTACATTTAGTGAGAAACCTAAATGTACTTAGATAGAAAATGGATCCAAATATCTGTGAATGTGGAATACAATTTAAAATTGGCCAAATTTTGAGAAATTGACCCTATGGCTCCAGATTTTACTCCTAGGGTTGAAATGTGTCTTAAAACTTCATCAGTTTTACTTTCTCCATTTGCAAAAGTGCTTGGTTACTATTCACTCTTCATGTTAGCACGTCCATCACAGGGTCTGGAGGCAAAGAAAATCCATGTTTCATGCCTATAGTGTATGATGTTATTTCCTTTTCCCAAATGCTTACATGGAAAATAGGAGGTGTGAGTTCTTTTCAGGATATGGGCATTTTCTAAATTCTGACAGGCATATATAGATAGAAGAACATGAAGGAAAATCAAATCCATGTTGTTCCATGTAGTCTGCGCTAGTGCTGAAGCAGAGGGAATGCCTGTCCTTGCTTCAGAGTTTGCAAGGGTCTCAGCTGTATTTTTTTTTCTTCCATCTGGAACCATGTGTCTTAGAAAGTTGGTGCTATGAAAGTTATTCCTAAATTTAAGCATGCGCGCGTGCACACACACACACACACACACACACACACACACACACACACACCCCTAAATTTCATGTGGTAGGATGAGTTCAGGAAGTCCAGAATGTCAGACTTAATGACCCACTGTATTTTTATCTTCTCAGTCAGAAAAAAAATGCTTGTCATATTCCATGAAACCCTAGGATATGTCTCAAGAAAATGGAAATACTAAATTATATTTCTATAAACTCATAAAAGAAAGTTATTTTCATATAAAAGGAAAAAAATACACCTTCATTGAATACAAAAAAGCAGAACTTTCTATTCCTCTACTATTTTCTTCCTTTTACAGCTCCACTTTTTTGGCCTGCTTAGAGTTGGATTCCTGAAAGTGACATAGATTTCAGCAAGTAGCTATGTGGAACCATCAGTCTGCGCACTGGGTGGAAAATTTGCACTGTAGCACATCTACTGTTTTGAGATTTTCCCTGCTTCTCAGTATCCAAGTGGAATAACCTCACATGTTTATCACCATATTTAATTTCTGGTCTGGCTTCCATTCTATATACATTGCACAGTACTTTGTGAAAAAGTCTTTGAGTTTGGTGTGCATGATACAAGGAATCTGCACTGCAGTGGCTTGTTCTAAAAGCTGACCACATTGTTATTATATACTGGAGAGAATAGAAGAACTGAAAAGAATCCAAAAGAATCTAAAACATGGAAGTTTCTTCTTGGTTAGATTACATGTCTCTTTGGTATTATTGAATTTGGGATTTCTCAAGGACCAAAACTCCTTATCTTCTTCCCAGGGGTGGTACATGATTGGACAAGGAGGGTTATGATTACCAAAGGATTCTTATCTGCCAATAGACAGTTCTGGTTTCCTCAGGGCCAGTCTCTTGTATAGTTACAATATAATACACTGGACTTCATGTAGTTGTTCTAAAATGAATGTAGATAGTTTCCAGCAGACATTATTTGCTGACATGTTTCTTCCCTGGGAAGATAAAGGTAGTACACTGGCAATGTTCAAGGATGCACCTCTTCATATTGTTCATATTTATGGCATAGTGATGATTCTAGGGATGTTACTGAAAAATTTAACTATCAAAAAGACAGAGACACATCAATAAAAATGAGTGCCTGGCTAACAAAGTAGCTGCCCTTTATTTCCAAGAAAAACCCAGTGGATCATCTGGTGATGGGCAGATGGATATTATCCTTGTGTACTCCCCAGGAGCAACTCAGGCTCTTCTCCTAAGCAATTAAACCCCATCTTAACATCACCACTCTATACCAGAGGCCTTTGATCAGAAATTGCATATATGCCATGCTCAAAAATATCCTATTGCTTTTATCCTTAGAATTATTCTGCATTAAAGTACTTTCATTCATAGTTCTTACCTTGTTCCCCGTACCACTGTGGCATCCCATCCTGTCAGATCTTGGATGCTAAGCAGGGTCGGGCCTGGTTAGCACTTGGATAGGAGACTGCCCGGGAACACCAGGGGCTGTTTTGGGAGAAGCACCCAGCAACTCACTCCCAAAAAACAATAAGCCATTGAAAACCCTATGAATAGCAGAGAAGCACTGACAATAGTGTTTCACCTGTTGCACATAGCCTCATTATGAGTTGGACACCAACTGGACAGCACCTAACAACAACTTAATTGGACAGAAACTCTTTAAGATAAAGGCTTATTTTATTTTATCATTACTTTTATATCTATTTTCCCAGTACCTATTCTAGAGCTTGGCTCATCATGAGTTCTTAATAAATATTTTGTGTGAATGAATTAACTATTCAATAAGAGAATAAAGTCTGAGTGTTTCTCACTACTCAGAAAAAACTCTTGTCACTTGCTCTTCTTTGTACATGTCCCTTGAGTATGTAGGTTATATTCCTTGTCTGGAAGATGGGCTGGTGTCAGGTCAGAAAAAGATACCAGTGATCTATAAGAATCTGAGAAATAATAAAAAGGATGTGCAGGAAACAGATAACATAAAATTTGAAGCTTTACATTCATTAATTAAACCCAGGGACTTTCTTCTAAGGAAAAGGGCCCAGAGAATTTGAAAGAAAGACAAAATAAATAATGCATACCTCTTAGACACAAATATAACTGCATAAAATATAAATTAATGAAAATCAGGTTGAAACTTTTTATCTGATAGCTTAAATTCCTATCTTTGCACTTTTATTAGTAGTTATAAAAATATAAGTTTTCATTGACAAGGATTTTAAAGAAAATGGGTTGAAGATAAGCCAAATTGAGATTATTCACACTTATTTTGTAAAAAGGTAATTGTATGAAGCATATTTTTACCTTTAAACCACAACTGTCTTATTTTTAAAAATAAAGTTAATGACAACTACTTTGTCTTATAAAGATCTTATGGAGACACATGCAAACAATATAAATAAAAGCAACTTTTGAAAAAAAATTGCAAAACATAGAAACATAGCATATGGTATGGTATGAGACTATTATCTTCAAGTCTATTCCAAATCTAACTGTACACTACTCTTTCAGCTGCAAAGATAGAGTGAACTTTCTGACTTTCCATCTGGAGAGAAGGGTACAAAATTTCCCTATGCAGAAAAGTGGACACCCATAGCTGAGTGATTTACAACAACATAGTCATACTATCTAATTTCCCCTTGCTTCCCAGAAATGATGCACTGATGGTTATCTCTGAAAATCTCAGGACATTGAGCAAATTCATCTGCATGACACCTGCATTGGGAGAGAAGTGGCGATGGCCACAGGCATTCCCTGCTAGCTGAGGCTTCAGCCAGCCATAGATATAGCACACTGGGACATAGTTTCAGTATTTTGATCTAAGTTGTCAGCCTCTGAACATGAAGATTTCTTAACTCTCCAGGATAATCCCATTTCCTCTCTCAAAGAAGTACGAGAATCAGACCAAGTATTTCAAATCACATATTCTGTTGTCTTCTGAACACATTCAACCTATATTTATCCTGCTTGACTTGGACTCTTCCTTGCAGCAAACATAGACTTCCAAGTGCAGGCCACTAGGCTGGTGCATCATTCCCAAGTTGCACTGGCATCTGAGGGAAGATAAGCTATGTGGTAGGAGAAACCAGAAATCGTAGCATATTCTTTTTTTAATTGGAATTTTTTAATGTACAACTTAATGTGTTTCATTCTGACATGCATTTCATGGAGACATTTCCATATATGCATTTTGTTGTACATTGCACAGATAATTTCCCCCTTTACCCTCTTGTGCACTTAGTCCCCCCGCATTCCTCCCATCAAAGGCCTCTCTTCCACTCGTATGTTCTTTTGTGGGAATATTTTTCTATACATCTTTGGATCCCAATTATGTTTAAGGTCAAAACTTTTTCTGTAGGGATCTATCTTTTTACATTGTCGGTCTATTACATGAATTTTCTAGCCCATTTTTATTATTACCATTCTTTGGTATTATTGGTATTATTATAATTATTTCCAAACTATTAAAGTTCAGTTGTTTACTTTGAGGTCACCCTCTCTCTCATTCCTCACTCCTCCTTGTTCCTCCTCTCCCTGCTTTCTTCTCCCAGGATTTCTTCCTCTTCCTAGATCCCTCCCTCCTTCTTTTGTGCTCCCTAAATTGTCCCTTCTCTGCTAAGTTGACTTTAGCTTTTTATTATGTTCCTATTTCTGTATAGGATATTTTCCTACTCTTAATTTTGATTCACCTCCCACATATGAGTGAGAACATGTGGTATTTCTCTTTTTGGGCTTGTGTTCCCAAGAAAACAAATAACCCAATACACAAATGGGCAAAGGAACTGAACAGACAGACAGTTCTTAAATGAAGAGGCCCATAAAGCCATGAAACACATGAAAAAATGCTCAATATGCCTAGCCGTTAGGGAAATGCAAACTAAAACAGCTCTGAGATTCCACCTTACACCAGTAAGAATGACCAAGATCAATAAAACAAATAATAACAAATGCTGGTGAGGTTGTGGAGAAAAGGGAACCCTCTTGCACTGCTGGTAGAGCTGTAAATTAGTCCAACCACTTTGGAAGTCAATATGGAGGTATCTTAAAAAACTAAAAATAGATCTACCATATGACCCAGCTATAACACTATTGGGAATTAAACCAAAGGGAGATGTGTCACCATACCACAGAGACACCTGCATCTCCATGTTCAATGCAGCACTTTTCACAGTAGTCAGGATATGGAATCAATCAAAGTGCCCATCAACAGAAGAATGGATAAAAGAACTATGGTACATATACACAATGGAATACTACTCAGCAATAAAAAAAATGAAACAATGCCATTTGCAGCAAAATGGATGGAATTCAAGAAAATTATTTTAAGTGAATGAACACAAGCCCCAAAAGAAAAATGGTAGCAAATTCTTACATAATGCTTACCAGCAAGCACTGTATAGAAATAATAATGAATATTTACATAGTTATTACTAACAGGCACTGTACAGCCAGTAATATAAACTTATTTAATCCCCACTGCAGTCCTAGGAACATTATAAAAATATCCCATTTGACTAGTTAGGAAATTGAAATATATAAAAATTTTAATAACTTTTTCAAGGCCATATATTGAATAAGTCAAAATATGAGTATAGGCAGCCTGACTGTAGTATTTGTGTGTTTACCCTCTATAATACTTTGTGTAAGTGACAGTTTTAGCCCTACTGGGAGAGTTCACTTTTAGTAATTTGGGTGAGTAAGATCATTGCTTAGTAATTGCATTTGTTGTTGTTGGGTGCACTCAAGTCAGATCTGGCTCATAGTGACCCTATGTACAACAAAATGAAATACCACCCAACATTGTGCCATGCACATGATCTTTTTATGTTTGAGCCCATTATTGTAGCAACTAAGTTTCTTCTCATTGTGAGTCATGCCACATCAGCAAATGGAGGTCCCAGGAGCTTTACTCCATTCCCATCATTAAGGTCAACTCTATTTTGAGGAAGCAACTCTTCCCATTGTTTTTTGAATCCCTTCCAGTCTGGTTGGCTCATTTTCTCACACTATATTTGACAGTGCTCTGCTACTCATAGGGTTTTGGATGGCTAATTGTTTCAGGAGTGGGCTACTGGGGCCTTCTGCTTAGTCTCTCTTAGTCTGGAAGCTAGCTAAAACCTGCCCACCATGGGTGGCCTGGCTGATATCTGAAATATTAGTGGCATAGAAAAAATCAAAAGTAACTGTACATCACAATATAATCCACCTCCCATTCTAACGTCTCTTACACTTACTGTAAGTATGTAAGTTAATTATTCTTTTCTGTTTCAAGTGAGTAAATTTTCTCTTACCTAGATTACAAGCCAGTGGAGAAGCGTAGTCTTAATGTTCCATTGTGGTCTTAATGTTCCATAAGTACAATGTTCCATCCCACACACAATGTTCCAATCACACACACACACACACACACACACACACACACACACACACAACTTCTTTCTGTATGTACAAAATAGGACATAAACTGAATTCCCAAGAGTAACATTGATTGACACATTCTCTTGATTCATTTATCACCTGCTTGCTTGAAACATTAATGGAGCTGTAAAATGTAAAGAATTTTAAATGAAGAGGTGAATATGAGCAATGTACTATGGTATGCATGTATGGAATGTCGTAATGAAACCCATTATGTTGTACACTAAAAATTACTAACAAAATAAGATTATTGGGGAAAAAAAGAACTGTTTTTCTCACACTCCACATTCACCTCTTTGACAAGCATTTTCTTCAGATTACAGTGAAAAATCACCAATTCCTCTTAGAAATCGCACTATCCAGGAGAGAAGGAGCTAAAAGGAATCTGACTTTGGGGTAATAGAGGTAGAGTAGTCTGGGCAAGTACCTATGGCTATGCTTCTCATGCATCAAAGTATTGGGTACTCAAAAATAAATGGTCCCCCTCTGGTAGAACTTCATGAACTGCTGTTGATAGAGATCAGAACTAGTGCCTGAGTCAGGTGGGGTCTTCCTCTAACTGGATCTTTACCTCATACCGTGAATGCTAACTCTAAATATGGGAAAGAATAAATTCACATGGGGTTTAGGATTAAAATGATTCCTTAAACCACGATGTTCATCCTCCAGCCCTTGTCTGTCCTCAAACTTAAGTGAATTGGCACACACACACACCAGTGTGAAGGTAATTCTGTTTTAATGAGCCAGAGAGAAATTCCCCTTAATTCTTTAGGTTTTATGGAAACAAAGAGAAGAGATTTTTCATGAATGAAATAAGTGATTTTATAGGAGGTTGAAGATTAAAATGGAAAATACATTCTTCCTTCTGGGCTTTTCTGTTCGTTACTAATGGAAGACAAAATAATTTTGTATCCCTTTTATTAATGATTATACTCTAGTCATAAAGTATTGGTTGATTGAAAACAAGTGTGCAAAGGTTAGCTTTAAATATTAAATTTAATCTGACTGTAACAGATGGTAAAGCAATACAATTGAGATTAAATACAGATTATTAAAATGAACTATTAATTTGCCATTTAAAATAATTGAATCACTGGTTTATGAAACAGAACTCCATTTATTTTAGCATATGCTTCAAAGTACAAGTTAAATGTTAATTAAAAGAAAGTTATGTTGGAGGGTGGATGCATTAGAAATAAAGGTTTTTGTGTGAGTATGTGGATACTTCTTTATCGATTCTTTATCGGCTTTATCGGTTCTCTATCGATTACATTTTTGGTAGTCATTTTATTTAGCCAGAGATACTCTAGACTTGACAATATCATGTGGAAGGAAGAAACACAAGGCTGCTGTTTTGAGGGCTCACTTACTACATCAATACAAATATGGTCAGAGGTAATGAAAATTATCCACAATGCATGGAGTCTTATGGAAATGGAGGAGTAGAATTTAATCCTCATGACTTCAAAATAAGCCAAACTGAGTCAGAGTTCTTTTGGACAAATCTAATAAACCATGTGCAAGCCAGAGCTCTCTGGCAGCACTGGGATGTGTGACCTTTGTGGACACTAAAGTAGTGTCTAGGGAGCTCTAATACCATGATCCCTTTGGTAATTGGAACAAGATTTATTTCACTGGTGAAGAAATATTGGGCCTAGATCAAGAGAGCTTGTCACTGGAGTATTGGGGATATTAGAATCTGTGGGGATATTTGGCCAACAGTTTAAAGCTAAAAACTAAAAGCCATTGAGGTGAGCCTTAATACTGGTATTTGTACATAGGTCAATTTTTTTATTGTAGCTCTAACCAAGTTTCCTAAATAAGAGATTGGTACCAAGCAGAATCCAATGCATATACTGTATGTATGTTAGATTTTATCTTCATTACATCCATTTACCCAGTCTTAGGAACCAAAGGAATATTAACACCACATGTATGTCTATTCTTCCCTTGGCTATGGTACAACTATCTGATCACTCCAAAACAGATCAAAGTTTTAAAATAGATGTTATTACCTTTGGTGGGATTATTTCACCATAAGCATTAATTGGATGCTTCTAAAGATATTTATGTTAATATCATTTTGATCATCATAATGGAGACCTATTTTTATTTTCTGGATGCATAAAAATGAGAGACTTGGTGTTCTACTCCTGAGCAGTTTACACTCTAATAGTAGAGAAAAGGAAAATATGCAGCTAACATCTCTTAGCAGTTCCCCCAAGTACTTTCAGCAAATTTTGCATTGATTTATTCTTATAGAATGACTGCTAATATTAGAGAATAAGCAAAGTGATTTGATCCTCCAAGTCTTAATTACAAAATATGTTTGAATATGGAAAGTAGCATTCCACAGGTATCAGAAACATTCTAGTCTTTGCACAGTTTATAAACAAAAGGAGCTATTTTTTCTTTTATTGTCTGCTGAAATTTTATTATGGATCAGAATTGAATTTTATCAAATTTTTCTGTCTCTATTGAAATGACTATATGGATTTCTTCTATTAATATATGTTACATTATTTCTGAATATAAAATCAATCTTACTTTCTTGAGTAAGCTGTGCTTGTCAAATTATATTGTGCTTTTTGTTTGTTACTGGATATAATATGATTAAAGAATTTTTGAATTTATGTTAATAAGAAATACTGCTGTGTAATTTTTTATATTGGAATATCTATTTGGATAATGAGTTGATAAGCATTCTTTTCTATTTTCTGAAAGTTTGTGTGGGACTAGTTATATTTTATTACTTTACTGGCAGAATTCATCAGTATAAGGATTTCCTCACCAATTTTCTCCATGGAAAGGTTTTGAATTACAAGTTCAAATTCTTCTTGGTAGTTTTGTCAATTTGTTTTTACCAAGTTTTTCTCTTTCATCTAAGTGGTTGAAGTTATTGGGATTCAAATGCCTATGATACTCCTATACCCTTTTAATATCTGTAGACTCTGTGGTGATAACCCTTCTTTCCATCCTAATGTTGTTAACTGATATCTTTTCTCCTTTCTTGAAGCTAGAATTTATTAATTTTATTGACTTCTATAAAACCTCACGTTTAATACTATTGGTTTGAGAAATTCTATTCCAATTACTCTTGCTCTTACCTTCATGCTTTCTTTATTTTGAGTTTAATTTGTGCTTTTTTTTTTTAAAAATAACTTTTGTGGGTAAGTTGTTGATGTTTAGAAAAGTTAAAAATAATATGGATTTTCTTGGGATGTAGCTCAGTGGGAGAGTGCTTGCCTAAAATTAAAGAAGTCCAATGTTTCATCCATAGTGCTGCAATAAAATAATTAATTAATTAATTAATTAAAATAATATGTAGATTAATGTGTAGATATGTAGATTAAGCTGTAGATTAATCTTCAAGTGCTGTACTAACTTTAACTCATTCATTTTGATATATTGTTTTCATTTTTATTCAGTTAAGAATGATCTCCAATTTTGATTGTAGTATATTCATTAATTTGTTTACTATCTAGAGACATGCAGCGGTAGCCCTGTGGCATCCGATCCCATCAGATCTCGGAAGCTAAGCAGTGTTGGGCCTGGTTAGTACCTGGATGGGAGACCACCTGGGAACACCAGAAGCTGTAGGTTTGGGAGAAAGACCTGGCAACCCCCTCCCACAAATCAATCTGCCACTGAAAACCTTATGAACAGCAGAGAAGCACTGACAATGGTGTTCCCTTTCGCTATGAGTCGGATACCGACTTGACGACACCTAACAACAACAACATCTAGAGACATAATTTTCAAATATTTAAAAAATCTTCTGGTAGTTTTGTTATTTTTATTTGTTTATTTATTTATTCATTTTATTATTTATGCAGTGCTGAGGATTGAATCCAGGGCTGCTGAGTTTCATCCCCTGCCTCTTTTATTTTATTTTACTTTGAGAAAGAATCTCACTAAGTTTCATGGAGTGGCTTCAAATTTGTGATCCTCCTGCCTCAGGCTCCTGATTAGCTGGGATTACAGATATGCACTGTCATGCTCAGCTTTTCTATTATTATTTTCTAATTCAATTACATTTTAGTCAGAAAATATGTTTTTTTTTACTCATCTCCAATTTATTAAGATTTGTTTTATAGCCAGTATATAATCTATCTTGGGTAATCTTTTGTATACATTTGAAAGTATTGTATATTCTGATATTATTGTATTTAATGTTCTTAAATGTTAGTCATTTGATAGTGTTGTTCAAATCAGCAATATTTTTTATTTTTCCATCTACTTTTATCAGTTTCTGAGAAAATGGATGGACAAGATGGGCAAGATGGACAAATAGAAATGCCTAGTGTTCATCTCTTCCTCCACAAAGAACCAGAATAACAAATAGCTGTAGTGTGTGTGTGTGTGTGTGTGTGTGTGTGTGTGTGTGTGTATGTGTGTTTTTTCAGTACCAGGGGGTTGAACCCAGGATCACATGAATGCTAAGCAATTGTTCTACCACTGTGCTGAACCCCAGCTCCTTTTAAATTTTTTTATTTTAAGATAGGGTCGCATTAACTTGCACAGACAGTGTCTGGCCTCAAACTTGTGATCCTCCTGTGTCAGCCTGCTGACACACTGGAGTTATAGGTGTGTACTACATTGCCCAGCATTAAATAGCTCCCTTCTGAAGCACTGGTACCCAGCAAAAGGGGTACGGAAGCCCTACAAGACACAGAGACTTAGGTTAGTGGCATGTAGAGTGGAATAAAGGTCATCAGAATTCTGTGTGGATTTTATTGTTGTGGATTCTAGCAACCTTGCCATAAACGCTGCCAATGTAGCAATGGCAGGATCATTACTGGAGCCCAGTAAAAGGACTGTCCTGGGTTCTGCACCATAGCTTTGCTCCAGAGAATGAACTTGCATTATTTCAACTTCCAGATCCCTGGCTCTCATAATGTATGCAACATAATGGGGGTGGAGCTATACTTAGGTCTCTGGTGCGGTCAATCCACATGGTCAGCACATTTGCTAGCCTAATCACCACAAACTGCAGTCAGCCAGGGTTGCCTCCATAATTGACCAGAGCTGCCTATGTTGCCATCTGTGCTAATGCTGAGCCAATAATCAGCCCTGTGGTGGATTTCATGCTTTACCCCTCTACAACTCCACCTGCTGTTGCAAATGGCACCTACTAACCTGAGCTACTGCTGGGCCTGAGGACATGCTGCTACTACTGAGATACATGTACTGTATTCCAAATTTCTGGCACTATCACTTCCATTGCCAGGGTCCACAGCTGGTGTTCTACCCTTACTGCTATATATCACACTCACTGGAGCTACTGGAGTAACCCCTCCTTCATGTGGTTCCTGGAGACAGCCGAACTTGTTGATTCTACCACCACACACAACACACCCAAACCCACAGGTTTCTGCTAAAGAAGTTACAATGAGACTATACTGCAGCCCTCAGAGGAACCAAAGAGAGCATAGTATATCCAACTGGTACCACAAGATGCCCCCTTAAGAGAGAGAACTTTAGTACAAAAGCCATCTAAGAAAAGTAGTAGAAACATCTGAAATACCAGATGCACAAATCCTAGTATGAGGAGACAAAAAATATTAAAATGGAAGGTAACATGATGTCTCTAAAGGTATGAAATAAATCTCTTGCAACAAATCTCAAAGGATATTGATGAAATATCTAATAAATAAAAATTATAAGGAACAATGAAATTCAAGAGAACACAGACAGGAAATTCAGTGACTTACGAAAAATAATTCATGATATGAATGAGAAATTCAACTAAACGACAGAGATCTTGGAAATGAACTCAATAAGGCAAATAAAAAAGTCAGTAGAAAGCCTCAACGGCAGATTGGATCAAGCAGAAAAAGAGAATACCTGGACTTAAATACAGGTCTTCTGAAATATCTTGGAGCATAAATAAATAAATAAATAAATAAATAAATAAATAAATAAGTAAATAAGAGCCTTCAAGACCTTTGAGACACCATTAAATGGTACATTCTGGGAATCTATGAAGGGGAAAATACACAGAATCTCTTTAATAAAATAATAGTTGGAAATTTCCCTAATCTCGAGAAAAATATGGAAATCTAGGCACAGGAGGTCTTCAGGACCCCAAATAGACATGACCAGAAAATATCCTCACAATGGCAAATTATCTTCAAACTGTCAAAACTATAAGAAAAAGAAAACTCTAAAAGCTGCAAGAGAAAATCAACAAGTCACATTTAAAGGTACTCCCATTACACTAACAGCAAATTTCTTAGCAGAAATCACAAAGTTGAACAAGAGAGGAAGGATAGAACAAAAGATATTGTAAATAAATAGAAGAAAATTAACAAAGTGTCAGGAGTAAGTTTTTACCTATCAATAATAACCTTGAGTGCAAATAGGCTAAATTCTCTAAGTTACAGCCTGGCTGAATTGATTATTTAAAAAGACCCAAAAATATGCTGCTTATAAGAACTCACTTCACCATTAACGCTACACAGACAGGAAGTGAAAGGATGGGAAAAGAAATTCTATACAAATGAAAACCCAAATCAAGCGTGTATCTGAGAAAATTGAGTCTAAGACTAAAACTGTAAGAACAGATTAAAAAAAAACCTACATGACAATGAAAGGGTCAATTCAAAAAAGAATGTAATCCTGCCATTTGCAGCAATGTGGATGGAACTGGTGGACGTCATGTTAAATGAAATAAGCCAAACACAGAAAGACAAATACTGCATGATTTAACTTATATATAGAGTGTAAAACAGGTCAAATTCATAGCATCAGAGTAAAATAATGGTTACCAAAGTTGAAGGGTAGGAGGATTGGAGAGATAGATACTGATGAAAGAACACAAACTTTTAGTTAGGAAGAATAAATTCAAGAGATTTTTTTACATTATCATGATGAGAGTTAATAAAAATATATTGTATATTTGAAATTACTAAGAGAGATTTGACTACAGAAAAGTGAAACAATATTTACAAAGTTTGAGCCAGCCATTACATAATGTATACATATGTCAGGACTAAATGAAAAATAGTAAGTGATCATTTGTAGATCCCAGACACAAGACAACATATCCAATGCTTGGTGACAATTAATATTTGTCCCTGGGTTGACTTATTGGCCTCTTTTAATGAAACAAAATTACCCAGGTCATTTAGCATGAGTTTTGACCATGCAAAAAGTACTGCCTCAAGATAGTTGGCAATGAAGTTGGCATTGGTATTGCTTTGTTGGTTCTATATGATAGAGTTGGGTGAGGGAAGTTTCTACTGCGAATAGTTTAGATACTTTTTATAAGTGCTAAATAGAAAATAGAAGTATTGTATTCTGTTAAAAAAAATAATGAGAGATTCCAGTTTAACTCTGGGAAAAATTCTTTGATGTTATACACAGTACCTAGACTTGGCAATGAAGTGGACTCCAAAGAGAAAAGAGACTATACTATAAACGTGACCTTCCCCCTGGGCTGCAACACACACCCAACTGAAGTAGATTTGGATTCAATGTACTATAAAAGGAGAACTTTTCAATATTTTTAGTAAATTACTGATTTGTTTTCTGCCCATTCTCTTTTATTCCTTCCTGCCTGATATTCTATTTTAATTTTCTTTGGTTTTGCCTTCTCTTTTACCTTCTCATTTTCTCTCCTTTTCATTTCATTTTCCCATCAAATCATTTCATATTTTTCTCCTATGACTTTCTACATCTGCTGAAAGGAAAACCTACCTTCTCATATTTTTAAAGAAGAGATACAAAATGCTATAAAATTGTGTCCATTTCCACAGGATGTTGTTTTCAAAGGTTTTTTTGGCTGACTCTTGTCTTCATTGTCTAAGAAAATGAATCATTTTACTTGTCCTGTCATAGTTGTTCATGAATTCCATGTTGTTATCTTTCTCCTTGTTTCTTTTTAAACAAGGAAAAATATATCCAGGTTTAGTGTTTGTCAACAGGGTAAGTGGATCGCCTCTGTCTCTGTATTTTTTCTACTTGGGTGTTGGTCAAGCTTTCTTCCCAGACCTACAGTTGGTGACAGGTGATGAGTATGCACCATAGTCCAATGCCTAATGTCTTTTATTTTCTTTTGTCTTATTTGGAACTTTTCTTAATGTATAATGTATGGCTAACCAGATAAAGTACAATACAAAAGAAGAAAAAAGTACAACTGCCAGTTTACAGTGTTATAAGAATTCTTTTACTAGATCCATGATGACAGTATGGCTTTCAAAGGGTGGTCATGAGCCAGTCAGTAACAGAATACAGAGCCTTGGACCTAATTCCAGACTCCCTGTATCACAATCTGAAATGTGAGCAGGAGGAAGTCCTGGAAACCTATATTATGAGCAAGTTCCTCAGGTGATTCATGTGTACACTGAAGGCCATCTGGTACAAGGCTTTACTCGTAGGGGCTCTGCTATCTGGAATGAAACTAGTATTTCTTTTCCATTTCTATTTCTCAGGCATTGTGTCTTCCCAAGAGATGAAATGTAGACCAAGAAGGATTGATTGCTGCAGGTATAAAGAGAGTCCACATTTGGTTGTGCTAAAAACTAGCATCCGAGTAGAGAGAGACTTCCAAGAGTTCTGTCTTGTAAGGTATTTTATCCCCTCTCTGGAACAATGAATAGCCTACAGGGAGGGTTAAACAGATTTCTAAATGACTTTCTGGTGAATAGGTTTGGTTTATTTCCAGTTCCACTGATTTAAGCAATCCATAGATTGTAAGTTCTCCTTCAATCCCCTTGGTCTGAAAATTAGAGGAAATTTTGCACAGACTATCACTGTTGCTAGGAGCTTTTACTTTGCTGGTGTCTATCTAATAAATCTTTATAAAAGATTAGAAGTGGCTGTGTTAGGGCTTATTGGCTACATGCCATTTTAAATCAAAAGTCCTGATAGGTATATAAAAACCTTCACTTAGAGCAGAGTTGTAACATATTCGCTTATATATCTAAAATTTTTATTTATGTTTAGTTATATTTATCTTTTTTAAATAAAAAATACAAAAATAATTATAACCATTAATTGAAACATATTTATTAAGATTTTATCATATTCATTTTATGAATTGTGTATGAAGTAAATAATATATTAGAGATGAAGTTGGTATTATTCCTCATGCCTGTTCCCCACTGCCCTCTGCTCCCCCAATTAATAGAATCTCTTTAATGGAAATTGATCTAACCTATTTAAAATATTTATATATCCACATACATATATGTATAGTAGAATAATATATAATGTTGTTGTTGTTGTTGTTAGGTGCCATCGAGTCGGTATCCAACTCATAGCAACCCTCTGTACAATATATAATATTTGTGTAATTTTTATTAATATAATTCATTGCTAGCTCCATACAGAGGCAATTGCATTTTGTCTCTCAAATTTGTGGTTTGGGATCCAACCAGGTTATTATATTGAGATCTATTTAATTTCTTTTACTTGATTTATATATTCTGTCTTTTGTATGAACTTTATATCTATCAACTCCTTGATTATTTTCTAATTCAAAACTATCACAGCAGTGCTGTGACAAACATTATTGTTTATGTTTTTCTGTATACACGTGCAAGAAATTTTTTAAAGCTGTATACTTAGAGGGCTGAAATTTAGCTCAGTTGGTAGATTGCTGCTCCACTCTCTGAGGACCTGGATTCCATCCCCAGCACCACAAAATGACGTGGCGGTCCACTTCCAAAGCAATCCGGAAACAATCAGCCATCCATTGAAAATCCTATGAGAGTCACTATGAGTCAGATCTGACTCTATGACACCTAACAACAACAACAACAACATATACTTACAAGTGGAAATTTCTGGCTAATGGTGTATGTACATTTAATACAAGATATTATCAGGGTTTATTTTTCCACTTTTTAGAACCATTTTTTACCCCTATCATTAAGATGTTGTTGTTAGGTGCTGATGAGCTGGTATTCAACTGATAGTAACCCTACGTACAACAGGGGAAACACTATTGTCAGTGCTTCTCAACTATTCATAGGGTTTTCAATGGCAGATTGTTTTTTGGGAGTGGGCTGCTGAGTCCTTCTCCCAAGCCTACAGCACCTGATTTTCCCAGGCAGTCCCATCCAAGTACTTACCAGGCCCGACCATGCTTAGCTTCGGAGATCTGATGGGACTGGACGCCACCGTGGTATGGCTGCAGGCGTCATTAAGGTATGTTCTTCTAAATCTTTGCTGATAATTTCTAAGGTCTGAAACTTATTTTCTTTTTTGGCCAATTTGATGAATTTCCAAAAAAACTCTTACCCCCATACACGTGACAAGCCTCCATATTTAGTTCACTCTTGGATCCTAAGCAGTTAGAATGGTGCCTGGCTCTTGATAGGGGCTGTCAAATTGTGTGTAACTCATAGTGACCCTCATAGGGTTCAAGGGCTTATTTTTTTCAGGATTGCTTTGGGAGTGGATTGCTACTTCCTTCTCCTATAGTAGATGCCCAATAAATATTGTGTTGAATAGAGAATCATTGACTAGCAAAACTGAGCATCTTGCAAATTTACTTGCTATTAAATTTATTTTTATGTGTATTACTTGTCAATTTGCTCATTTTTCTCTTGCATTGTCTTTTTCTTATTGATACTAATCTCTTGCTGTACATGTTGCAAACACATTTGTCCTGTTGTTTCTTATATTTTTAATTAGTAGATGCTATTTTTAGAACAGTTTAGTCTTATGGAAAAGTAAATGGGAAGTACAGAGAGTTCTTATATACCCTCTTGTGTCCTCCATGGTTTCCTTTATCATCAACGCCTAGCATTAGTGTAGAACATTTGTTATGCTTGATGAACCAATATTGATATATTGGTATTATGTAACGTGCATAGTTTAGATTAAGAATCACACTTTGTGTTGTATATACTGTGGGTTTTGATAAATGTACAATCATATGTATATATTATTATAGTATAATACAAAATAGTTTTACTGCCATAAAATTCTCTTTGCTCCAGTTTGTCCCTGTCTACCTCCCACTGAACCCCTGAAAATTACTTATCTTTTTACTGTTTTCATAGTT
>VMDO01025158.1:16529-28752 GCA_007922755.1 Pedetes capensis | reverse complement strand
ATTAGAGCTACTTAACCACACAGGCTGTTTTAAGTACTATGAAATAGTGTTGATGGGCTATAAAAGTATAAATGTTGACTTCAGAAGAAAATTTAGAAACCTCTATATTTTGTTAATAAAGTTTAGAGCTGTGATTCCATTACTATGGAAATTGTCAAACATACATTGTCACTTCTAATATTTATGTAAAGGAACTGATAGTGAACTTAAGGGTCAATCAATAGAAAAAGAAACAAAATGAAACAAATATGAGTATTTTCTAACTACAAATGACTTTTGATTAATTTTCAAAGCTACTAAATGTAATACTACTAAATGTCCTACTAACTGTAATTGGGCCAGAATTTTTTAATAAAATACCAGTCTTGACTGTTGTTGTTGTTGTTAGGTGCCATCAAGTCGGTATCCGCCTCAGCGACCCTCTGTACAATAGGGGAAACACTATTGTCAGTGCTTCTCTGCTGTTCATAGGGTTTTCAATGGCAGATTGATTTTTGGGAGGGGATTGCCAGGTCCTTCTCCCACGCCTACAGCTTCCAGTGTTCCCAGGCAGTCTCCCATCCAGGTACTAACCAGGCCCGACCCTGCTTATCTTCCAAGATCTGACGGGATCAGATGCCAGAGGGCTACAGCTGCAGGCCTCAGTCTTGACTATTCCTTTATTAAATAAAAAATAGAAATACTGTAATAAGTGGAAACTATTTAACCCAAGAATGTTCTTGATGGTGTAGGTAGACTAAAAGGAGCTATCCTAACTAGCCAGGGTGCCAAAATGGTTCTTGACTGAGTAACTTAGTCATCTCCTAGTTTCAAAACTCAATTTAAGTTGAAATTCTTTCTAATTTCAACCTGGTTAAATCAAGTGGTATCTAAAACTCCTGTCACTCAGTATGTTTTTGTTCTTTGTGCACTTTTAATAACTTATTACATCTATGTATTAACTTACTATTTTTCTACCTACTGATTTCATCCTATCTACTTTAGGAATTTGACACAGAAGTTAAACCAAGGTAGTAGACCTAGCAAGCAATGTGTTCACCTGTGGGAGGGGGTGAGCCTGTTTTATGGATATGATATAGTGGAATAATGGAGATATCTGTCAATTGAAAACTAACATCATTATTTCTCACAGGTCTCACACTGGTGGCTACATCTGACAAACCAATTGGCTCTGTTTGGCCTTTCTATGAAGTATTTATATTAGTTATGTATTGTTGCATAACAACTTACCCCAGAACTTAGGTATTTTAAATAACACCCAGGTTTTGTGGCTCAGGAATCTGGGTGCAACTTAACTGTATCCTCTGCTCAGGGTCTCACATGGCTGTAATCAATGTGTCCTCTGAACCTGGAGGCTCAACTAGTGAAGAATTTGCCTCCAAGTACATTTATGTGCTTCTGGGCAGGACTGAGGACTCAGTTCATTGAAGGTTTTTGGACTCCACGATTTCTTTCCTTGCTGGCTGTTGGTGCAAGTCCACCCTCATTTCCTTACCATATGGGCCTCTCCAACTTGCCAGCTCACTTCATCAAAGCCAGCTAGGAAGAGAATCTGCTGACAAGATAGATGTCACCATCTTTTTGACCAAACATGGAAGTGACTTGCCTCAGCATAGCTGTATACTAGTAGTGTGAAGCAAATTACTTAAGGAGAGGGAAATACAAGCTGTAAATACCAAGAAGACAATGACCATTTTGGTTGCCTGAGAGGTGCCTACAACCACACTTATGGTGGTTTGAAGGGCAGTATCACAAGGTAACTTGTGCTTGGTTAATCAAAAAGGCTAAGAAACTGAAAGCATTTCTCTTCTCTTCCCTCCCCTTATCGTCCCAACCCCTTTCCTTAGAAGTCTAAATGAGGATCTTTGCAAGCTCGGGGAGGTTAAAAATGCCTGTCACCACACAGCTGGCTAGTCGTCCCAAAAGCAGCAGTCTGTCTTCTTCATCTTTCTGAGTTGAAGCAGAAATAGGAAGGAAAATAAATTCAATAATAGAAGCAAAGTTAAGTGAGAAATCAAAGTGGTAAATTGCTGCTGTGAAGTTGGGTAGATACTTGAATCAATGACATTTAAAGAATAAAGATGAGGAATTTCAGAGGATATAAAACAATATAGGAGAGGGGAGGGGAGCATCAAACCTGCCAGATGAGGCTGCCAGACCCTTAGGCAATCCAAAATAATGAGTAGCACTCCTGCTTTGAGAGGAGCTTCAGAGAATAATTGCTTTAAAAGAGGAATATGAGAAACTCCATAGGCTACAGCCTGAAAGCCCCCATCAGCAAAAGCCCCACTGCAAATGCAATACTGTGTGTGCCTGTTGACTGTAAGCATCGGTAACAAAACAGACCTCTGTTTCTGAACAGTCATGACAGAATTTGCAACGTTGTTACTGTACTTGAAGGCACTTTCAAAAGCCCACCAACTTCTTAATGCCAGTTCTCTGTCTGTTTAAAGATCTGGTAGAATAAAGAACAGCTGATGAGCAAAGTCTAGAGAAGAAATAAGATCGACTCTACCACAGTAGAGAGAAATTTTAACAGTATCAATGCATGGATTTTTGTATATTTGCTTGTCACACAGAGGAACATACAGGATTTATTCTTGGTAATAAATGCTACAGTTGACTCATGATTCCCTTGATACCTTAGTGTCTACAACATATATGTCTGATTTCACATCAGGGCATGAAAAAACCTATCCAATCATTGCTGGACCTGATTTCATTGGTTGCATTACCATGTCCTTGTAATGGGAGCCAGCAGCTCTATCTCAGGACAATGCTTTGCAATTCCAGGTGGAGAAGTGGGAAAAGCACTGGATATCATATGCTGTGACAAGGTGGCTTCAATAGGCTGGGGATGTCACTCAGTGGTGGAGCACTTGCCTAGTGTGCAAAGCCCTGGGTTTGATCTTCAGCACTGCACAAACAACTTTTTAAAGGCTGTCTTCAAGGCCTGCTTCAGCTCCTTGGTGGCCACGTGACTCCAACAAATCGCTTGACCTCTGAGTGAAACGGGAGACATTGCACCTTGCTCCCTTATCCGGTGAGTGGCACAGTAGCAGCACTCACTCATCACAGTTTCTGCTCTGGTGGTGGCAGTCACTTGGCTCATTACAAGAGCTGACGTTGACGCTGAAGATCACAAATGGATTGTGAATAGCTCTGTGAGTGGTCAAGCAAGCTGAGGAGAACTCTGTTGGACACTCTCCATTTATCTGACCCCCTTCTAAATATGGCTCCCATTGTCCTCAGAATTCTCCAATAACTCACTTTGAGAGTTATTTTACATCCGACAATAAAAGACAGAATATGATGAGTGTCTGGCTGTCCAAGACATTTCACTGTGTATGTAGCTTGAATAGATTAATTTATTTTGGGTTGCCTTAAAATTAGCACTGAAATTTTTGCAAGGAGGGTATATCAATTGATGTATCTTCATTTAATGGTGGGGAGGGTACAACAATAGCTCTGTGAGTGGTCAGGCAAGCTGACCACTTAAGTAGTATTCAAGTCATTGATTTTCCTGACTTAATAACTACATGATACCACTCATGATTGGTTATTTTAGAAATTACATGAAGTTTATTTGGAAGCAAATTGATACCTTCTCCTAAACCAAATCTATGTCAGCATACCCTTGATTCAAATAGCTATTGAATTCATTGATAGGAGACGTACAAAAAGGAAGGATGTTTGAATTGTCATTAATCAAAGTCCAAAGGGCCCCTTTTAAGGATGAGAAGGAGTGGCCAGCCTTTCTACACATTCCACCCTCCACATTGGTGGTGAGCCAGATCTATCATTATGGATAGGCCACATGCTTGCCAGCCATCACCCTGTATATGACAGCATTTGGATTTTTTAAATAAGAAAGGCAAGGTATTAGATAGATCACAAGGGGCAGGCTATGAGTAGAGGGGTGAGAGAAAAACCACAAGGTGGATTAAGATGAACTAGGTCACCTGATTTTCTTTTAAGCCCAAACAAAAATGTGGGGCTTGCACAAAACAAGCCATTAACCCATCAGGAAAAAAATCATAAAAATAAATTAATGGGCTTTACATCTCTCTGTAAACAGCCTTTAAAAATTATATCACTCATGACAAATTGTCATCTGTTGTGAAATCAATAACCATAAAATATTGTACGAGAGGCTAGGGTTGTACCTCAGTGGTAGAGCACTTGACTAGCATGCATGAAGTGAAATCCTGGGTTCCATTCCCAGAATTGCAAAAATAATAACAATAATAATAATAAACACACATACACACACCATACAAGAAAATAGGAATGCAAACAAATTCACATGACTGTGACTATGTCATAGAAGTGTGTTACATTGGCCAGATTCCTGCACAATGTCAAAACATCTATATGATTGTCAACAGCTTTTAAAATGCACTTTTTCAATTAGAATAAATTATACCTGGGCAAATAATAAAGTTTATGAAAAACCCTGAAGAAACATTTTTTTCTAAATCCATGTCAGCTTTACAAGAGAAGGCTGATGAAGATTTATGTTAGATTTCTTGCTTATTCTTCCTTCCTACCTAGTCTCTCTTGGTGAACAAGCTTACAGCCCTATTCCTCCTTGGGAAAACAGTGTGCAGAGATT
The DNA here is from genome assembly GCA_007922755.1 of Pedetes capensis. Taxonomy (NCBI): domain Eukaryota; kingdom Metazoa; phylum Chordata; class Mammalia; order Rodentia; family Pedetidae; genus Pedetes; species Pedetes capensis. Next base: position 24,137 of record VMDO01025158.1, on the reverse strand, counting down.
TGGTTGATGGTTTTTCCCAAGTAAAGGCAGATAAGAAGTTTTATGGGTAGTGAGATTTAGACGTGGAGGATTTGCTTTTGGATTATAACCAAGACAAGGGAATGAGGCAGTTGGAACACATTTTCTTTAGGTTGTCTTTGTAGATTGTTTGCTGATTAATGGCCTTTTCAGAGTTATACAATCTTGTAATGCTGATACCAGGGCTAGTTCTGCTCTTTTGGTTGCTATTCTAAATATATTGTCATTAAGGTTAGTTATTTTAGCAAAAGGCAGAGAAAAACGACTTGTTTTTTCATTGGTTTCAAACTAAAACCAGCTCTCTTTCACTTTGAAGAACTCTTCATACAAATATTATGATCTTTAAATGTCTGATTTGAAAGTAGTTTTAAAATGGCTCTACCAGTTTCAAATAATGCCCAGTCTCACAGGCAATTATTTATGGACCCTGGTTGTTTTTAAAAAGTGTAATCTTGGCATGCAATACTTGATGAGGGAATAAAATTTTGCGATGAATTTCGGAGCCTTCCTTTAAGAGCAGTCTTGGCCTTGTAGCACTTCAGTAAGATGATAAACAATGCTCATAACTGAAACACAGGAACAAATGATAAAGTGGCTTTGAGTGTCCATTCCAGATAAGTTTATAGTGTCCAAAAAGTAAAATGTGGCAGCATATGTTGAAAGAAGAAAGTAGAGAGTACTAGTTGATATTTTTTCATACACACACACACACACACACACACACACACACACACACGGAGAAGGACGTGGCAATCCACTCCAGAAGCAATCCCCAAACAATCAGCCAATGAAAACCCTATGAGGGTCACTATGAGTTGGACCCCACTGCATGGCACCTAACAACAACAGCAACAACACACACACACACACATCAGGGGTTGGTTGGTTTGAAACAGGATCTTGCTGCATTTTGCAGGCTTCCTCTGGCCTTGAACTTATGATTTTCTTACCCAGCTTCCTGAGTCCCTGGGGTTATAGCCATGCTCCATGCACCCAGCTTAGTTTTTGACCAGTGGTTCCAACCTGGGATGATTTTGCCCTCCATGGGTCACTTAGCAATATTTGGAGTCCTTTTTGGTTGTCACAGCTTGGGGATGGGAGAGTGTACTGTGCTACTGGCATCTTGTGGATAGAGAGCCAGGATGCTGTTAAACATCCTACAATGCACAGGTCGGCCTCCACAGCAGAGACTTACCTGATCCGAAATGTCAGTAGTGTTGAGGCCGGGAAACTCTGCTCTAGAATCATCACTGAGTCTAGGGCAAGTGCTCATTCTGAGGGCATGGGGAAAGTGGGTATGTTTTCACTGGCTCAGTATGCATGTGAATTGAGAAAAGGTCAAGAGTTTGATATTTTTCACCTTTGAGTCTCTTAATGGAGCAATTGTTATTTCAAAGATTAAAAAGAGAAAAAAAAAACCCTAGGTAAGTGCTGAATTTATAATGAAGTCATGCTCCTTGTTGTTTCTTGATCTGCTTCCAAAGAAAAAAAAAGGAAGGAAATCACCCACAGACTGAGGCTAACACTTACTGTGTGCTTGGGTTAATTAAACAGAAAAAGAGTGACATTTACCATTGGGGGACAGTGGTATTCAGGACTTAATTATAGATTTCCCCCAAACGCATAGCTCTCTGGGCAGTGAGTGAGTTGTTCTGAGGTGCTGGCTCAAACTGTCATCTGAGTCTGTGATTTATAGGGTGTGTCACCTTTAGTCACTCAGTTCAACTTCCTTAGCTGTGTGCCTGCCCGCTGGTTTCTATGTGACGGTTGCGCTTGTGCTAGGAGCAGCTGGTTTCTCTTAAATGCCTGTGCCTATGTTTGCTGCATTTCTATGACAATGTGTTCACACCAATATAATTATGACTGCATTAGCACTTGCCCTGTAAACCACATGATTCAGGGGTTTATGGGGAGGTAATAAAAACTCACTTCAGGCTGAAACTTGTCTGAGGGTGGGGGCAGCTGTAAATGGTCAGTGTTGGTTAGGGCCTTCTGAAGTCTGTGGTCATTAGTCCTATTTACTGGTTACTTCTCTGCAGAGCCAAACTTTTGTGCTATGGGATTTAGAGCTTTAATCATTTAGCAAAACATAGGACCTTTGCCAAGTTCCATTGACATTCATTAATTCTTTCAACAAATATTTGAGTGCCTAAAATGGGCTGGGGTAAGGTGAACAGCACAGAGTTCATGTTCTCAGAGAGCTCATATTCTCCAAGAGGGGAAAGAGGCAGGAAGGGAGGGGCGAGAGAGGAGCAAAGGGAGCAAGGCAGCAAAGAAAGGAAGAAAGCAGAGGAGGAAAGAAGGAAGCAGGAAGTGAAGGAGGGAGCAACAGAGGGAGAGTGTGGGAAGTGGGAAGGAGGGAAGGAAGGAAGGGGAGGGGGAGGTAAAATGTCAAACATTGGGAGCTTTGTAAAAGATTAAAATCGAGTGAATTGTGGCCACTTTAGAACAGTAGACAAGGACAGTCTCTGTGGCAAGTGATGTGAATGAAGAGGCAGCTGTGCGCAGGGCATTCCAGGCAAAGATATCAGCAAGAGTAAGCCCCTTTGGGATGGTGCAAGAAGGGCAAGGGCAGGATATGGCACATGGGGTGGCCAGCAGAACTGGGGCATCCAAACCCTTCTAAACTGGGTGGCAGAGCTTGGCCTTCTAAGCAGGTGAGGGGCATGGGCTGACTTGAGTTTGAAGTGAATCCCCTCTGGAGTTGTGGCAAGAGAGAGAGCAGGGAGACCAGGTGGGAGGCTATTACTGAAATCCAGAAGGCGACACTGTAAACTTGTTCACAGGGTCTCCTATACAACCCCTTTCCCAGGGACAGAAAACAGCTGAAGAATATCTAGGGAACAAGGCACAGGCTGCCATCCTCCTCCTAGAGGCACCTCCTGCATGAGATCCACTAGATGAGGAGAGATGGAGGAAAGAGGAAGATCTTGGCCAATCAGTTTGTTCAGCTGTAAGATCGGCTTCATAATGCATTATCTGCAGAACTCTGCTAAAGATCAGCAATGTATGAAAAGCTCCTAGCCAGCGGGGCACGGTGGTACATGCCTGTCATCCCAGCAGCTGGGGAGGCGGAGGCAGGAGGATCACAAGTTAGAGACCAGAGGCAGTCTGCATAACTTAGGGAGACCCTGCCTCAAAAAGTAAAAAAATGGGCTGAGGGTGCAGCTCAGTGGTCCAGCACTTGCAGAGCATGCAAGCGCAAGGCCCTGGGTTCAACCCCCAGTACTGCAATAAATAAATAAATAAATAAATAAATAAATAAATAAATAAATAAATAAGCAAGCAAGCAAGCTCCTAGCCCAGGGCCCAGCCGTAATGATTTTATGTCCAGGCAAATCTGCTGCTGACTCATAAACAGATCAAGTGCCCCTGGCCATTTTCCACAAATGTGGAAAGGCAACATATTACCTTTTAATTGCTCTCAAGATATGATAAAGACCCTTTTGTCTTTGAATTGAGTAACATGGAGCCATCCCAGTTGATGAAAGTGGTTTTTGCTTTTCTTTGTCTTCCCCATCTTCTTAGTTCCTTCTCTTTTCCTTCCCGCATTTGCAGGACTGTTGATACATGGTGCTTCAAATTGCCTTCCAGAAAGATGGTAGCAAAGAATTGTATGAGAATGTGTTACTCTCCTTTTAAAATTGAGATGTAATTCGGAAGCTATAAAATCCACCCTTTTAGCATGTATAATTCAGTGGTTTTTCATATGTTCACAGAGTTCTACAACCATCACCACTAACTGATTAAGAACATTTCATTACCCTAAAAAGAAATCCCGTACCCATTAATAGTCTTTCCCCATTTCCCCTTCTCCACAGCCAGTGGCAACCGCTAATCTGCTTCCTGACTCTGTGGATTTGCCTCTTCTGTACATTTCACATAAATGAAACCATACAATATGTGACCTTTCATGCCTGGCTCCTTTCACTTAGCGTAATGTTTTCAAGGTTCATCAATGTTATAATTAGTTCCTATTTTTAAACTATATTTAAATTATATTCTCCAAATAAGATTTTTTGAATATAGTTATAATAGGTAGGAAATTGTGCCAATAAGTTTTACTTTATCAATATGGAGAATATGAGTTCTGCTGGCTAGAGTATTTTGATTTATTGTGTTTGGCTTAGTACATCTTACAAATAGAATATTCTCCTCTTGTGGTGGCACTGTGGTGCTGCCATGATGGTTTCATTTTTCGTAATTGTTCTGGAGCTGTCTCCCTTGCTCTTAGTTCATCTTTTCATTCCGTTCTCTATAGTCAGGTGCAAGGCTGGCAAACTATAGCCCACAGGCCAAATCTGGTTTGCCACCTATTTTTGTAACCAAAGTTTTATTGGAATATGGCCATGCCCATTGATCTACATATTATCTATGGCTGTTTTCATATTGTAATAATAATGTTGAGTTGTAGCAACAGAAATCACATGGCTCAGAAAGCTTAAACTATTCACTATCTCGCCCCTTATGTAATGAAAGTTCACTGACCCCTTTCTAATGTCTAACTGAGTATAGGACCTAAGTGCTTATTTGGTTGTAATCAGAATGATTTGTGACTCACTGTGAATCTTGGGGGCTCTGGCAATTCATTCACAAAACCATGAAGATGATAAAATTATTTGTGGAAATAATTCTCTTCCTCTGTACAAGAGGGTAAAAAGTATTATTTCAATGAAAAATGATGTTAGAATATATTTTAATACTCCAAGGCTATTGGTGAGCATAACTGTTACCTTGAGGATTATAAATGTCAAGTTGCAAGCACACACACTCATACATGCCATCCAGTGGTGCCCATAAGCATATCAAACTTTACAGCATGGAAATGGCTTATGAAGGATTGAGATCCCAGGCGCTCCAGCTAGAGGCTTTCAAGATTGCCCAACTTGAGCTGCCATTACAATTAGGACCCACATGTCTGGAGTCCTGTAGTAAAAACCAAGCAGGCAATTTTCATGTCCTTGTCTCTTCACCTGCCAATGCTAACTATATCATTTTATGTGGGCCCACATATTACCCTAAAGCAACCTATTTGGCTTGCAAGTTGCTTCCCTCCTTTCTTTCTGGAATTTGAGGAGCAACAAAGACTTTATTATCATATTAGCCATCAGGTTTTCTGAGAACAATTGAAATATGGTTTTCTTGAATATTCTTATTCCCAGATGGCTCCCTTATAAAACATCCCCCTTAATAGCAAGCCCCATTGTACCCCTGCCTGCAGCTGTAGCACTGTGGCATCTGATCCCATCAGATCCCAGAAACTGAGCAGGGTCAGGCCTGGTTAGTACTTGGATGGAAGACCACCTGGGAACACCAGGTGCTGTAGGCTTGGAAGAAGGACCTGGCAGCCCACTCCCAACAAACAGTCTGCCAATGAAACTCCTATGAATAGCAGAGAAGCACAGACAATACGATTTCGCCTGTTGTACGTAGGCTTCCTGTGAGTCAGATACTGACTAGGTGGCACCTAACAACATTGCATCCCTCATTCATTCTTCTGACCTGTCCCATTCCCTTTATGTTTCTATCTTTCCCACCAGTCTATAAGCCTTTAATAGAAAAAGACTTTTCTTCTTTTTATGTCTGTATCCTCAGTGTTTAATGAAGAATGTGGTAGAAATGAGGTACTGAACAAATGTTAGTTGAATCATTCATGCATCCATTTTAAGTATCAAGCTTTCACCTTCACTTATGCTGTTTTTATCCATAAATTCCTCATACTAACATTGTTTTTTAATACTGATTTATTTCCTGAAAATTCAGTTGTCTATCTTCAATGACAATATTGTGTATCCTTTGATCCATCAATTCAACTGTCCCTAGCTAAACAACCATGGTCCCTGTGGAGCACACATACTAGTGTCAGGTAATTTGACAGATATTATATTAAGAGTCAAACATGAACACTCAACACACACTTATTAAATATGATAAGAATTCAGAGGAAGAATGATTGGGTATTGTGAAAGAATCTATAGGAAGGCAAATTGATTTAGACTGAGGAGTGTGAATTTCAGGGTGCTGACTAGAAACAAAATTCACTTCACATGGTTCAGATGGAAATGTGTTAATGGAGGGCCTACTTCCAGAGGTGGGGACAGAATTAAGGGAACACAGGAGAAATACTGACTTACCCAGAGACTAGCATCAGCTAGAGGAGTGAGGGAGCAGCATATAGCCCTGAGGGTTAAGAAGAATTAGAGTTCTGGTGCTATTGGAGGAAGTCTCACCCAGAATGGTACCTAAGTAGGAAAAGGAGTGAAAAAGCTTGGATGTTCATCACCTACACCACCCCCCAGAGCTCTTACTGATGTTTCCCAGTGGCCAAACACAACCCAGAGCCAGGCAGCAAAGATATTAGAATCACATGGACTCATTGGGATCAGAGAAAAACACAAAGGAGAGAACAGTAGAGAGTGGATTAGGAAACAGAGTAGGAAAGGAAATGGTGAGTCAGGAAAAGCCTTTTCTAGGATGTGCAATTAAAGGGATGAGAGGAAGCATAGAAGTTCAGCAGTCAGGACAGGAGCTCTCCAGTTAGAGGGAAGAGACTATGTGAAGTCTCTGTGTTGAGAAAAGAACTTAGGGGTCATGGGGCTAAGGCAGAGTGAACTAGGTATAGGTGAGAAGAGGAAGGGTCCAGGATGTGGATGTCCTGTAGGTGTTGAAGCCAATTGGAATGCTATTCCAAGTACAGTAGTGATCTATTGAAAAGGAGGAGACATTGTGATGTTGGTGTACAGCAATTTGGGGAAGAAGAGATGATGAGGGTTCAGTCAAGCACGAGACAAAATGGGCATATATTGCGCTATAATGGAGATTTTTTCACTTTGCCTAATTATGTATTAGTAAGCCATTTTTTCAAAAGTCATACCTTTCACTCACACAGACAAATCTAAGATAGGATTATAGCATTTATTCAAGAGTAGATTACTTAACGTTTTTAATCTCAGTGCCATGGAATCTTAAATTCCTCTAATTTAACTGGCATAAACTTCATTCAAAATCTGGAAGAGGGCTGAGGATGTGGGTCAAAAGGAGAGCACTTGTCTAGCATGTGTGAGGTCCTGGGTTCAAGTCCCAAGTACTGCAAAATACAGCTGTTTTAAACTTATTCTATGAAAGCATTATCATTCAAGGGATACAAAGATGGTTCAACATTCACAAATCAATAAATGTAATACAGCACATAAATACACTCAGAGACAGAAATCATATGATATCTCAATAGATGCAGAAAAAACCTCTGACAAAGTTCAACATCCATTTATGATAAAATTCTTTTAAAAAAAACTAGGAATAGAAAGAACATACCTCAACATGACAGAGGATAAATATAGCATACTTATGTTGTTGTTAGGTGCCGTCGAGTCGGGATCCGACTCATAGCAACCCTCTGTACAACAGGGGAAACACTATTGTCAGTGCTTCTCTGCTGTTCATAGGGTTTTCAATGGCAGATTGATTTTTGGGAGGGGGTTGCCAGGTCCTTCTCCCAAGCCTACAGCTTCTGGTGTTCCCAGGCAGTCTCCCATCCAGGTACTAACCAGGCCTGACCCTGCTTAGCTTCCGAGATCTGACGGGATCGGA
>VMDO01025158.1:0-16429 GCA_007922755.1 Pedetes capensis | reverse complement strand
ACTGCAGGCATAGCATACTTATAGCCAACATTATACTAAGTAGGGAAAACCCAAAGTCATTTTCTCTAAAACCAGGAATGAGACAAAGATATCTACTCTCTCCTCTCTTATTCAATATAGCTATTAAAGCCTTATCCAGAGTAATAAAATGAGAAAGAAATAAAAGAGATACAAATAGGGATAAAAACCAAATTATCCCTGTTTGCAGACAATATGATCCTATACTTAAAAGACCCTAAAGAGTACCAGAAAACCATTACATACTTTCAGTGAAGTAGCAGGATACAAAATCAATATTCAAAAATCAGTTGTTATTGTTGTTGTGGTGGTGGTTGTTGTTGTTGTTAGATGCCATGGAGTCCAATCTGACTCATAGTGACCTTATATACCACAGAACCCTACCAACTGAGCTAAACCTCAGCCCCATCAAAAATCTGTAGCATTTTAATATATCAATAATGAACATATTGAGAAAGAAATGTTTAAAAATTCAAATTCCAGTCACAATAGCCTCAAATATATATGAATATATATACATACATACACACATATATATATATATGTATATGAATAAAACTAACCAAGAAGGTGAAACACTTCTACAATGAAAATTTCAAAACACTGAAGAAAGAAACTAAAGAAGACGCTAGAAAATGGAAAGATCTCCCCTTGCTCATGGATTGGAAGAAATAATATTGTGAAGATGGCTTTACTACTGAAAGTGATCTGCAAATTAAATGCGACCCCTGTCAAAATTCCTAAAATTCATATGGAAGTAGGAAAGACCCCAAATAGCCAAAGCAATATTGAGTAAAATAGCCAAAGCAATGCTGAGTAGAAAGAACAATGCAGGGATCATCACAATACCCAACATCGAATTACACTACAGAGCCATAGTAACAAAAATAGCTTGGTATTGGTACAAAAACAAACATGAAGACCAATGGGATTGAATAGAGAGACCCAGAAGTTAACCCACATGACTACAGTGACCTAATTTTTGACAAAGGTGCCCAAAACATACATTGGCAAAAAGGCAGTCTATTCGACAAATAATGCTTGGAAAACTGGATATCCACATGTGGAAGAATGAAACTAGATCCCTGTCTATCTATCCTCCCATGTAAAAGTCAATTCAAAATGAGGTGAAGGTCTTAATATAAACCAGAAACCTTGAAAGTACTAGAGGAAAACATACGGAAAATACTCCAAGATATAGGCAGAGGCCTTTGTAAAAAGGACTCCAATAACCCAGGAAATGGTATCGAGAATTGACAAATGAATTGCATGAAATTAAAAAATTTCTGCACAGCAAAGGAGACAATAGAGTAAAGAGAAAGCACACAGAATGGAAGAAAATCTTTGCCAACTATGCATCTAATGGATGATTAATATCTAGAATAATATAAGGAACACAAAAACTTAAATAGCAAAAAATGCAATCAATCAGTGGGCAATTAAACAGACAGTTCTCAAAAGAAGAAGTATTAATGGCCAATAGATATATTAAAAATGCTCACTATCCTTAGTTATCAGGGAAATGCAAATCAAAATATGCTAATATTCCATTTCATTTCAGTCAGAAGGCCAGCATCAACAAAACAAGCAGCAGCAAATGTTGGAAAGGATGTGAGGGAAAAAGGAATCCTTACACATTGCTTATGGGCCTGTAAATTAGTCCAGCAGTTATGGAAATCAGTATGCAGGTTCCTCAGAAAATTAAAAATAGAACTACCATATGATCCAGTTATAGCACTCCTGGGTATATGCCCAAAGAAATCTAAGTCATCATATCACAGAGACACCTGCACTTCCATGTTCATTGTAGCAATGCTCACAATAGCTAAGATATGGAATCAGCCCAGATATCCATCAGCAAATGAATGGTAAAAATGTATGGTCTCTATACACAGTGGAATTTTATTCAGCCATAAAGAAGAATGAAATTATGTCATTTGCAGGAAAATGGATAGAACTGGAGACTATCATTTTAAGTGAAATAAGCCAGATTCAGAAAGACAAATACCACATGTCCTCTCTCATATGCAGAAGCTAGATTTATTTTAAAGAGAAGTGTGTGTGTGTGTGTGTGTGTGTGTGTGTGTGTGTGTGTGTGTCTAAGACTGGAAAATATAAAGGGATATGTTTGGGGGAGGAGAATAGTGGGAGGTATGAAAATGCAATAATTAAACTTACTATTTGTATGCTAATTTAAAAAAATAAAGTATCTGAAAGGAGTGATATATCTTAGCAAAGAATTTTTAAACCTTGGCAATGTTGGCTTCTTGGTCTTGATACTTCCTTGCTGTGGATGGCTGTCCTATCCATTATAGGAAGTTTACAAGCATTCCAGGCCTCTTCCACTGCATACCAACAGCACCCACCCCCCAGATTGGGTGCCAGGTACAATACTGTTCAACATTCTTTGGAGGATTGGTCATCCCCACTTGAGAATCACTGCAGCTCAGCACATATATTGGTGCTGCTCTTCTTTAGGCCACATGGGATTATTATTTTATAAGTATTTCCCCCACAGACTTGGGGTTCCCTGAGTGCAGAAGTGATGTCTTATTCTCTCTGACTCCATGTTCTACACACACAATAAGCAATAAATTTTTTGCAGGACTGTGGGGCTGAACCCGGGACCTCACTCATACTTTGCAAGTGCTCTACCACTGAGCTGCAGCCCAAACCCATTTTTTATATTTTACATTTAGTCAGGGTCCTGCTAAGTTATGCAAGCTGTCTGTGTCCTCCAACTCACAATCATCCTCCCTCTGCCTCCTAATTCGCTGAGATTACAGGTATGTGCCACTTCACCTGGCACATAAGCAATATATTAAGAGATCAATGCATATTTGTGGAAGAAGTAAATAAATAGTTATTGTTGTTGTTAGAGGCCATGAAGTCATGTCTGACTCATAGTGACCCTACATACGATAGATGGAACACTCCCCAACACATTACCATGCCCAGCACTGTATCAGTGCTTCTCTGTTATTAATAGGGTTTTGAATGGCTGATTATTTGGGGGGAGTGAGATGCCAGATCCTTCTCCCAAGCCTACAGCACCTGGTGTTCCCAGGTTGTCTCTCATCTGAGTACTAACCAGGCCTGACCCTGCTTAGCTTCTGAGATCTGACAGGATTGGATGCCAAGGTGGTATGGCTGCAGGTTAATGAACAGTGAATGGACCTTAAATATAATACCATAAAGATGGAGTTGGGGGTTCAAGGAAATGTAAGCCCTTTTCTCCCTCTGAAGCTTCTTTGAAATAAAGGAAAAGATCACTAGAATCAGTGTGGAGGGAAGTTATAAGAGACCACCAGGCTATAAAAATATTGCTACTTCATATATAATTCAAATAAACCATTAAGTTTTACAAAGCCATTAATTGTGTAGATTGAGTTGTTTAACTTCTCTAGTCAGGTTTAGCTAACAAGTATGTGAGTTCGAGCTCCTTGAGTTGAGAGAATGTGGTGGCTAATACATGAGCTTTGGAATCAGAATTGAGGTCAAAATCTTGTCCTGCCACTTATGACCTGGATAATGTCAGCCAAGTGATTTAACATGCCTGAGTTTCAGTTTCCTCATCTGTAAAATGATGATAATGATACCTATCTCACCATTAAATTTATAATTGTGACATTGAATGTAAAGTGCAATTTCTAAACTGTAAAGTATTATATAAGTATTCATTGTCATTAATGAGAAGTAACCAGAGGTCACTAAAGAAGCCTGTGTGATTTTTTGTTATATTTTCCTTAAAAATATTTTTCCAAATTGTTTTTATGTATACATTTTAGGAAAAAATGTTCTGCTAGGAAAAAAATTTTCACCTTTCCTTAAACAAAATGGTTTTTATTTTCTTAAAAGAATTCTTACTTTTGGAGTATGGATGTAAGTTCAGTAGTAGAATACTTGCCTAACATGTATAAGGCCCTGGGTTCAATCCCCAGCATAATAATAATTATTATTATTATTACTTTGGGTTACAAGTAATACATAGAAACATTCTTGTTATAAAAGATTCAAACTAACAAAAATACGTGGATTTATGAAATATATATCCCTCATTACCCCTATCCCTGTTCATCCCTCAAGGGAAGTCAGTTTTAACAAACAATTTGGTGTTCAAGTTCTTTTTCTTTGATTTGACATATATTTGGTTTATTTTTACATAACTAAGATTACATATGTTATACTTTGACATTTCTTTTCAGTCTTAAAATTTTATTTTTGCCATTGTGTTATAATAAATGGTAGATTGTTGAAATAGATATGGTGTCTCAGACTTATCAACCTATTCCTTGCCTAAGTTAAGTGTTCAAAATAATCTTACATCCTTTCCAACCTTCTCAAAATAGATTGAAACAAATGTCAAATGTGTCCTATGTGGACTTTTGGAGCTTCTTGAATCATGTACTATTTCACCATGGCACAATCAGGCAAACTACAAATTTCTAAAATACAATTTGTAAGAGGATTTGGCACTGATATTAGTTAGGGAGTTCCCATAAAGGCATACAGAAAATTGCTGATTATATTTGACATTCAGTTTTTCAAAGCTAATATGAATGCTGCCTTTGCCCATTGTTGGAAAGTAATATAGATTTCCCATTCACTTTTGTGTGGAGGCATTGTGAAGTATAAGTTCTTTGGAGTGCTGTATTTGTGAGTCAGTGTGGGTATGTAATCCCTATAAAAGACTAATGAGCTTTACTACATTGATGGTAGAGTATACTTAATTATTAACCACCTTAATGTTTGGTTTGGTGTGGTTAATTTCATGTATTTTAATTTTATAGCTGTGTAAAAAACAGGATCAAATATAGAAATGAAGCAGAGCAGATTGCATTTTCTTCTTTTTCTATAAAAATAAACATGATTTTTCTTATTTGTAGCAAAGTATCAATTCATTCAGAAGTCTAAGAAAGATCTTTCATGAAATTGGTGGGGAAAGTGCTTTTATATAAGCAAGAATATGTTTCTGCCAATAGGAGTGCCATCAAGCAAAGCTACAAATCTGTTTTTAATTTCACATTTAGTTAAGGAACAGTTCTGATGGAGGTAGAGAATTGCCAAAGGAAAATGTTTTCCTGCTGCTAAAGAAATGATGAAGCAGGCACTGGGTTTATTTTTATAACAATGTGTTTTGATCCTGTGACAAATGTTTCACCGTAGCCTTAACATTTTTCCTATTCTAAACTAAATTGTATATGTTAACATTCTGATCTGTCTCAACTTCTAAGAACACTAAGATGTATTGTTGGTGTTGAGGACTTTTCTTTCTGGTTTCCTGTAAGTTTAATTCAATTACATGGTTGTTGATTGTCTCCACTTTGCAAAGTAATGTCTAGGTGCTGTCTAGTGATAGAAAGATGACTAACCCAACAGCTCTGGAAGAGAGCAAATACATCCCTAAGTAACTTAGATACAAAGAAGAAGGTAATATGTTTGACAAAATAGCTAGAAAAATGCTAAAAAGGAGCACAATGAGGGAAGTTAATTTACATAAGGAAGATCCTGGGAGTCTTCTTGGAAGAGGTGAAAATAGAGATGTACACTGAGAGATGGGTGAAATTTAATAGATTACTATGAAAGTGCTGAGGTTGTAAGACATTCCTAGGTGAACTGAAAAGCTTGAAATCCAGCACAAAGATGACACTGTTGCTAGGGCTATTGTATAGGGATCAGATTTGTGCCCTCTAATATGACAGACACTAGCTACATGTGGCTAGGTAGATTTATATTAAATAAAACAAAGCTAAAAATTCAGTTCCTCAGTAACACTAGCCATGTTTCAAATGCTTATCAACCACAGGGAAAGAAAGAATGGTGCAAGGAGTGGTAGAAAGATGGGCAATCAGTGCATCTTAAACTTTAGTGCACTCCTATAGGAAAGGCTTCAAATGTGTGAAAAACTGGGTTCAAGTTCAAGTGCAGGTTCAATATGCTAAAATCTAGAGGGTTTGGGTTCAGTTTGGGTTTGCGTGTAAATCCTATTTGTAGATAGCAGGGCTGAACCTGAACCTTGAACCCATTCCAGGTCAAGCATTTTTTATAAAATTTTCTGAAAATAACCTGAGCCTGAACCAGTGAAAAATTGAATTTGGGTTCAGCTTTTAATTTCTTTATCATTAGCTATTTAAATCTTTCTTTAATTTCTGAAAAAAAAATTATCTATCTATGCATAGGAAGGCTTATTGAAAACACCATTGCCAGATCCCACGCTGGTAATTCTGCTTTTCTAACAAGCTTCCAGGTGATGCTGATGCTGTAGGCCAGGGACTACACTTTGAGCAGCACTAATGTAGAACAATGGGAGAAGGACGTGGCAATCCACTCCCAAGGCAATCCCAAAACAATCAGCCACTAAAAACCCTATGAATAGTAAAGAAACACTGACAATATTGTTTTGCCTGTTGTACATAGGGTAGCTATGAGTTGGACACCAGCTCCACAGCACATAACAATAACAGTGTACAACAGGAGGTAGCTGTTGGAACAGAACAAGAAAACACTGCCTGGTTTAAAGTCACAAAAGGTGTGCATCATGGTCGTATCCTTTCACCAGACCTCTCCAATCTCTATGCTGAGCAAATAATCTGAGAAGCTGAACTTTATGAAGAAGAACATGGCATCAGGACCTGAGTTATGCAGATAACACAACTCTGCTTAACTGAAACTGAAGAAGATTTGAAACATCTACTGACAAAAATCAAATAACATACCCTTCAATATGGATTGTGCTTCAATATCAACAAAACAAAAATCCTTACAACTTAGTCAGTATAATTTTATGATAAATGAAAAAAAAATTTGAGATTTTCCAAGATTTTGCTTCACTTGGTTCTACAATCAATATCCATGGAAGCAGCAGTCAAGAAATCAAAAGATACATTGCATTGGGGAAAGCTATTGCAAAACCTCTTTAAAGTGTTAAAAAGTAAAGATGTCACATTGAAGATGAAGGTGCACCTGGCTCATGCCATGGTATTTTCAGTCGCATCATACGGTTGTGAAAGCTTGATGTTGAATAGGGAGAATGGAGAAGAATTGATACTTTTGAATTATGGTGCTAGAGACAAATATTGAATATACCATGAGCTGCTGAAAGAACCAACAGATCTGTCCTGGAAGAAGTACAACCAGAGTGTTCCTTGGAAGCAAGGATGGGTAAACTGCCCCTTAAGTATTTTGGACATGTTATCAGGAAAGACCGATCCTTGTGGTGAAGAAGGACATCATATTTGGGAGAGTGGTGGGTCAATGAATAAAAAGGAATACACTCAACTAGATGGATTGACACAGTGGCTACAACAACGGGCTTAAACATAAAAAAGACTGTGTGCCTGGTACAGTGTCAGAGAGTGTTTCCTTCTCTTGTACATAAGGTCACTATGAGTCAGGCTTGACTCAACAGCACCTGACAGGAACATTGTAGAACAAGTGATTACTGCTTTAAAATTCCAAATCATTGCATATAAATACACGTATTTTTCAGCAGTAAAAATGAATTTCTAGGAAAAGCATAATTAAAACTACTTAAAAGGTACAGGATTAAAAAGTTATCTTAGTAGATTTAATAGGTGTGTAATTACATTTTAACAAATACAATCAGAACAAATGTAGGAAAAAAAGAAAAGAATACCAAGGGAGATTTCTAAATGTTTGCTTCATATTTTTGTGTATATCTCCATCATGAATCATACCAAGAGGTCCATGGACCACCCTGTCCATGCACCACACTGTAGTATTTTGAATATCACTTCATGCTGTTTACAATAGCAAGTCCTCAGGCCTTTTGGGCAAGGAAGTAATATAATCCAAGCTATAGAAAGAGAAATGTGGTGGCAGTGGGGAGAAGTAATAGAGAAAGGATGTTGCCCAAGTTAGGGAGATCCATTCCAAGGCCATGACAAAAGCAAGGCAGAAGGAACTAAGGGCGGCAGACAGGAGAGGTCAGATGCCAAGCATGTTGTGGTCATAAAACCAACAAGACTGGGGTAGTTAATTGGAAGTGGAGCATGAGGAAGAAGAAGATTTAATAATGACGTGCAAGTTTCAATCCTGAGCAACTGGAAGGATTAACCAAAATAGGAAACACAAGAAGCACTGGAATCACTTTATGTTGAGGCACAGATGCAAGCCCTTTTGTGATCTCTGAGATCAGGTCTATGCTTCATCTTTGTGGTTTCTCTCCAGGATCTTAGTAGACTCATGTTTCTGAGGTGTACTTTGTAAGTCATTCTTACGCACATAGGAAAAGCATCCTATTGGGTGAACGACTAAAACACAGATTATTTGTTTGTGAGAGGGATGATTAAAATGGCATACATAGCCTAGCGTGTGGCACATGCATGTAATCCCAGCAAATCAGGAGGCTGAGGCAGGAGGATTACAAGTATGAGGCCAGAAACAGCGTGAGCAACATAGCAAGACCCTGTCTCAAAATAAATAATAATAATAAGGACTGAGAGTATAGCTCAGTGGTAGAGCACTTGCCTAGCATATGTGAGACCCTGGGTTCAACCCCTGGGACTGAAATAAAATAAAATGGCACACATAAATGTTGTTCTAGCAACCCAAAGTAGTAGGAAATGCATTGTTCTTACTTGCAGATTTAGAAGCAGTCTAGACTTCTTGAAACACCTTGAGAAATTTATGAAACAACCTCTTTGTGTTTGGAAAATGTATTGCTTTATAGATACAAAATCACATCTCCATAAACAATGGATTACACTGATAAACTTATTGGAATATATTACTAATTTCTGAAAGGATTATCCTAAATATTCTTTATTTACATATGGAGATCCAGTAGTGAAAGTAATTTCATGGGTACTATTTTAAATCTAAAAGGCTATTGGTAAAATCACCTTTGAATTTGACAAGAATTATGAAATATTGGGCGATTTCAAAAACAACAAATTAGTGTCATATGATGTACTAGAAATGTTCTGGGAAATACCCTCAGGTCACTAAATGGAGTTTGATGTTTTTCTTGTTCAACATCCATAACACATCTATCAGATTTAAACCTACAACCAGCATTGTGAGCCTTTTTCAAGATTGTACAGCCATCTTGAGAATACGACTTTCAAAGAGCCTGCGCATCACAGGGTGCGTACTGTGGATATTCTCTCCCTAGGTGTTCAGGGGAAGTTCCCATGATGTCAGACAGGGAGATTTTGCTTTCAAATAAAACTTACCCTGTATGCTTTCAAAAAGTGAAAATGTACTGTTTACTTCCTACTTCACAGAAAACTCATGTTCACAAAGTAAAGGAGAACTGATATTATTACTACATTATTTTGATTACCTGAAGCAACAACATGAATCTTTTGTTTTTCTTATTTACCTAGACCATTTCAGTCCTCAATATTCAGCTTAAACTGCAAACACCTACCTGTTATACAGGAACTCAGAAATTCATTGTTACTTTCTTCTTCCATGTTTCTTTGAATCTAGTTGGATTCATTGCTTCTCTCTGAAAATTTCTTTAAAAAATGCTCCTGGTTGAATTTAATGTTTCAATAATTAGTTCATGTTAACTCAAAAATACATTAAAAGATTTCTCTTTACCTCTCTATTTAGGCCCAGGTGTCTGGATTAATGTTTGTACTTCTTTCTGATGCAGGCTGAAATTTATAAAAACATAATCTCTACTTTCATTTCTCTGCCTCCCTCCCACTACCAGAGCACTGGTGATAGATAGATATTAATAAGACAAATTGTGAAAGGCACAGGATTGAGAAGATACCCAATTTGCTCAGCTAGTGGTCACTGTAAAGACAGTTCAGGGCTGGGCTCATGTTGTGTATTCACACGAAACACATGAATAAAGAAGGGCTTTCTCATGGATAAAGCAAATATGGTAATGTGTAACATTTGGGGGAATTTTAATGAAGGCAAACATAAATTCTTTGTATTGATTTGGAAACTTTAAACCCAAAGTTATTTCAAAATAAAACATAAATCAAATGAAATACAAAAATAAAAAAGAAGGGCTCTCTCAAAATAGAGACTCTTAAAATTAAGGCTTTCTGAGAACCCAGTCATTAGCCAGCATTCCCTCCTACTTCTCACATTTTACCTTTATTCTCCAGCCTGCATTCTCAGATAATCCCCATTTTCAAAAATAAGTAAACAATCACTCAAATACTCTTCCCTCAATCCATCCAGTGTAAGCTGTTTTGCTCACCTAACTTCCAAGAGAAGCTTCTAGGAATCAGGGACTACCATTATCTCTACTTGGTCCCCCATTTGCTCTTCAAACTGATCTGGCTTCTATCCCACTGCTTTACCGGAGCTACTTTTGACAACGTCACTAAAGACCTGCCATATTGTCTAATCTTATATCCTGTTCTCTGAGCTCTCCCTGCTTGACCTTGAAGTAGACTTTACTGAAAATTTCTTTCTCTGTGTCTCACCTAGGCTTTTATGATATGGCCCTCTCTAAGACCCTCACCACCACACACACACATACCTGTTGGACGGCTTCTTGTCCCTTCTTTTGTATATCTATTTAAAGTTGCTATTTTCTAGGGCATAACCCTAGCCACTTTCTAGTTCTTGTTCTAGTCTTGGTGGTAATCCCTTCCATCCATTTGCCATCTGCTATGACCTAAATATAATGCAGACCTCTCAATTAAACATGTTTTACTCTAGTTTTGTCTGAATTCCAAGTGGGTACACCACAGATAAACAAATTCAACACATAAAACTTAATTCTGTACTTATTTGTTTCCTGTATTAGCTTCCTACTGATGCAATAGATACAAATTTAATGGCTTAAAGCAACACAAGAAATCCAAAATGGCTTGACATTCCTACCTTCCTTCTGGAGGCTCTAGGAAAGAATTTGTTCCTTGACTTTTTCAGCTCCTACTGGTCACCTGAACTCTTTGGTTCATAGCCCTGTTTTAGTCAGCTTTGCATTACCTTAATAAAATTCATGACACTGTCTATTTATGAAGAAGAAGGTTTAGCTCACAATCTAGACATTCAAGGGCATGGCACCTGCATCAGCTCAGTTCTGGTGAAGTCCTCATGGCAAATAACACATGGTGGAAGGTGGGACACATATCTGGGAAAGTGGTCACATTTAGAGCCAGGAAACAAAGAAAGGACATGAGGGGACAGGCTTGCTTGTTTTATAACAACCCTCTCTAGAGAACTCAAGGAGTCACAAAAGAACAACCAAGGAGCCACCCATGAACTACTTTATACCCTCAATGTCCTAAGGACCCTTGAACACTCAAAGCATATCCAAACCATAGCAGGGCCTTTCCTCTGTCTTCAAAGCCAGCAGTGAAGTTTTTTCAACTTTCTCTCTTCTGTCTTCACATTTTTTTCTCTGCCTCTGACTTTCCTGTCTCCCTCTTAAAAGATCCTGTGACAGTGAGGAATTTGCCTGGGTAATTCAGGCAAATCTCCCCATGCAAATGCTATTCTATCTGCTCAGCCAAATGGGAACTTCCAACCCATCTCCCACTACTCTCTTTCTGTCCTATTTCACAGGTCCCATAGGTTCAACATTGGAACCTCCTCATAGATGTACAATTTCTTCACTTTTGTCATCTCTGTCTTGATTTAGGGCCTCAACTTCTCTACCCTGAACTCTAAAAGTACCATCCAAATTTGGTCTCCTACTTCCTCTCCTGTTCTTCTATTTGATGGGATCTTAAATTCTGTTTCCATACTTCATGTCTCACTTTTTCCCAATCCCAATAATCATACATGTTTATGCTTTTGATTCTACCTTCCCATCTGCCTACAATGGTTTCTCTGTTCAGTACCTGAGAGATTTCTGTTTGGCTCCAAGAGCCAGCTCAGTTCTCAGCACTGCCACACTTCCTCACATGCTCACTCCAAGGGAACCAACAGAAGATGTGCTGGTGCAGCACTATGTATTTATAAACACAGGGGCACTTAGCACAGTTCTGTTTATATGGCTTTTGCTCCGCCTAAGTGATAAGTTCTCCAAGGGCAAAGTAAGGTCTTAAGTAACTTCTAGAGTCAGATTCCTCCTCAGTGAAACCTTTCCTCTCTTCCCAGATAGACTTCACAGCTCCTTTCTCTGTGATTCCATCACTCATTGTATACATATTTCTTTGCCCTAGAAATATCATACTGCATGTAAATACATATGTATTTATTTCCTACAGATTTTAGAGAGAAGGAATGCACTTTTACATCTATGTGTTCCTAGCACAGAGAAGCACAGTGTATGGCACATAGTAGCAGCAGCATATATACTGGTGAATAAATAATTGGAATTAAATAATCTGGTATAACAATTGCTGCATTCTCCACCTATGAAAATCAAACTCCTTTAACTATTTATTCCTTTTTTTTAATCTCCTGGACTGGGCAATAAGCTTAAAGTTATAGTCTGTGTTTTAGTTCATTGAAACTCAATCCTGAAAATAGAATCTAAGACTCTCTAGGTATTCAATAGTTGTGTGTGGTTGAGTAGGTTGCTCTTTTTTTATCACTGTTGCAGTAATTTAACTCAAATAAAATAAAATTTTAATTTAGGTGGTATATTAGTCAAGCAGTGCATCACTGTGTCAGAAAAATGAACCAAAGTAAACTTATTAGAGGAAATATCTACTGGGGGCTCAAGGTTAGAGGCTCAGTTCATAATGGCAGTTGGGCAGGTGTAGCAGCAACAGGCAGCAGGAGCTATGGCATCAAACCTCACATTGTTAAGATCAAGAAGCAGAGAGGGACCAGAACTGCTGGTCAGAGTAAAAACCTCCAAAGGCCCACCCCCAGTGATTCACTTCCTCTAAGCAAGATCCCACCTCCCAAAGTTCTATAGCCTCTACTAGCTGGTAATCAGACAAACACATGACCTTGGAGGGACATTTTACATTTAAACCATAACAGGCAGGAAACCCAGCATTGGATATTCTGGCATAATGACTACTAAAATAGACATTAAATCTTCTGATCTTTGCCTGAGATCAGAAACTAACTTGTTCAATATGCCCTGAGGTTAATCAATTAACCATTTAGAACTTCTGTGACTTCCTATTTAAAATTTGCCTGCCTGTATCCCATAATGTGATCAAAATCAAACAAGATAGTGAAAGAGCACCCTGAAGAAATGAAGCAATTGCTGTATGAGTGCAGTTTACTGCTATGATTCTGCTTTGAACAAAATGGTGGTTTGCTTTGTTTTATAAGCTAAGGCTCTTAGAAAGTTTTGTTCATGCTAATAGAGACAGAATGGAAGGCAAGTCCTGATGCCTTTATGTAGTATACATGCTGACATTCTTGGGTTCCCATACCCACTACAAAGACATGAGATTATCAGGCTTCAGGGAGACCAAGGCTAGCTTGTAGGGTTGCATGTGTACAATCTCTTGACAAGTAGAAAGAAATTTACAACATCTCTGATGCAGGGATTTCATTAATGCCTGCATTCTTCTATTTTTTAATGTTTAATGCTGTGCTTCCATCATATATTTTCTCAATGTGATAGCTAAAAATAAATAATTCATTCATTACAATTAATGAACATTAGAGTTGACCAGGTTATTAAAATATATTGATAACCCCTATCTCCTTACCTCCTTTCTCTTCCTCTCTCCAATGCTAGGAAGTAGCCCAAACTCATCTGGGTTTTGTAGTCTTTGGTATCCACTGTGGAGAAATGTCTAATATGAGGTTTCTTGGTCTAGATTCTCCTACTTCCCTCTTTGTCTCTGACCTGTCTTGTTCTTTCCTCCTCATCCAATTGGCCCTTCTTGTGGCTCAATTAATCTTAGACAATTCCTTCTCAAATGTATCCTCTATAAATTTCCATTCACCATCTTTTCTCATTCCCAGCTCCTGCCTGGTGACCTTACTAAAATCTCCTCTCTCTTTCTCTTTCTCTCTCCCTCCCCCTTTTATCCTTGACCTTCACCCACCCCACCATTCAATACCATTCAGAGGACAAAAAAAAAAAAAAAAAAACCATTGGTTATATAATTTGCTTCTTACTACAACAAAGCAAAGCATTCTAGAGCTAGAGGAAAATTTCAAGATTGCTCATACCAAAGGAAAAGGCTTTGAAATGATCTCCTTCTAGCAAAGAAAATAAAAGCTGTTGAGATTTGAAGTAGATTTAGACATAATAAAGAGCCACGGATGCCAATCTGTAGAGCCCTTGAAAGTGCTTAGAAACCCCCTTCAGAATTTAACAAAAGCCTTTAACCACTCCTATATTTTCTTCTAATTAAAGCTGCTTTTCTGGAGTACCAGAATTCAAGATAAATTAATTTGGGTAAATTTTAGATAAATTAATTCCTGATAAATCTTATTTTGCTGTGTTTCATATTATTGGGTTTTTATTATTATTTTCTCCCAGAAAATCTAGAAGGCTGATTTTCCTGCTACTTATAAAGTGTCTCTGGGGGAACTTTGAAAATTCTTGAACAAGTTTAGCTTAGTTAGAATTTACATTTAGGCTTCCAGGACGACTCCTCCCCAGGACCAATGCTCATTTAGATGAGCAGGTTTTGGCATGCACAGTAATAATCACTCTTGGAGTTCTATGTCTTACTTATTTGTATTTCATGAAACAAGTGCTCTCTGCTCAAGATGACCAACTTCAACCTCTATTGAACTGTATGATCTGGGTCCACTTACACCCCATAGCACTTCTAAACTCTTCTTTTCAACTTATTTTTGCACCAATTATCAGGAATGTATGCCTTTGTGCCCCCTGGGATATCAGATAAGATGTTTTAAATTAGATACAAAGATATCTGAAATAAACCAGGACAGATATGAAAAAGAAAGGTGAAAAGGAGAATAAATACAGACAAAGGTTTTAATGCAATGGATGCTGACCTTGGAGAGAATTAACTATTTATTAATATTGTGTCTCAGACAATTTACTTACTTTACCTGTCACTCAGTTTCCTTACCAAGAAAAATGGAGTGGAAGTAAATAATACAGTGTACAATTTTAAAATGACCTGAGATAGATAAAACATCTGGCATGGTGCTTGCCTAACTCAGTGTTAGCTTTCTTCTATGGCATGAAGGGTTAATGTTGGTCTTTGAAGTTGGGAGAAAAGCCACCAAGATACGTGTATGATATGCTTTGATAGATTTATGCCATTATTTCCTGGACAAACTATATTACATTGTTTTTATTTATTCTTTCTGATTGCCATTCTGAATAACATTACTTTTCACTCTTTTCGGTGTCAATATTTACTTTTGTAAATTTATCTCTCTCTTTTACATAATTCTAAGACTAGTTTCCTACAGTAACTCCCTTTGAATTTCTAGACTAAAAATTATGATGTCTTGAAAGGTTATAGCTTTTTAAAAGTTTTCTTCATTTTTAAAAAATATTTCTTTTGTATATATACCACATTGCCCTTATCCATTCACCCATCAATGGGCACCTTAGCTATATCTTAGCTATTGTGGACAGTGCTGTGATAAACTTGGACATGCAGATATCTCTTTGGTATGCTAATTACATTTCCTTTGGATATATACTCAGAAGTGGTATATTTTAAAAAATAAATAAAGTTGACCTGGTTGTAGAATAGTAATTACTAGAGGTTGGGAGTGGGGAGAGGATGAATAAAGAAAGGCTGGATTTGATGAGTGCATCTTGTATGTGTGTGTTGAAATATCACACTGAACTCCATTAATGTGTACAATTAATACATGCCAATTAAAAGTTTAAAAAAGAAATGAAAACAAAAATGCTTCAGGTAAATATGTGTATGTTTGTGTATATGTATATATACATATATGTATGTATGTATATATATAGATGTGTGTGTGTATATATATATATGTAACTGATTCTCAAAAATGTACTAAACCATCAAAAATAATATTTAAAATTGCCTGGAATAAAGAAACATCATCCAGAGTTGTGCTATATCATACAGCTGCTACTAGCTACATGTGGCTTTTAAATTTAAATGAATAATATTTAAATAAAATTAAAACTTCAGTTGTGCAGTCACACCAGTCACATGTCAAGTGCTCAGTTGCCAAATGATAGCACGGAGACCGTTTCCTTCATCACAGAAAGTTCTACAGGACAGCCCTGTTCTAAGGTATCATTGTTGATCTTTCAGTACAAGATGAGTCTGCCATGACACATTAAGGATCACTGTTTCTACTCCTGTTTAGTTCTTTAACAAAGTGTGTGTTCATTTCTATAAAATAGCTGTTACCTATTAAAATGTTTGTATGGGTTCCTTAGTAGTGCATAGAATTCTGTATTAGTTGATATTCATTTTTTTAGCTAGCATAATATTTGTGAAATAAATCATACCTTAGAATTCCCAGTTCAATATGGGAAAGATTATTTAAAAATTTTTAATCTCTTTTATTAAGAAAATGAGGGCTTCCTTTATTGTTTGATTCACTATTATCATATTTTTAATTATAG
>VMDO01025157.1:0-28634 GCA_007922755.1 Pedetes capensis | reverse complement strand
TTTTCTTTTAGGATATAGATTATATGCATGTGAAAAGTTTTTCATATTGTCTTTGCAGGACCACGAGGCTCTTTCTAAAATTTTTTCTTAAAGTTTTTCTTCCTGTTTTTTCATACATTGGTAATTTCTGTTGCTTTATCTTCTTTCTCACTCTTTTCTCTGATATCTCATTTGGTTAGTCAAATTTTTATTGAAAATACTCTATTTTCCCAGGTATGAAATTTCTATTTTTAATTTCTCTGATTTTTTCTTTTTATTTATTTCTAGCATATTTTCTGTTATTTAATTGAGTATAGTTATAACTGCTTTAAAGCTTTGTCTAATTTTCTTTTCAGTACTTGGGGGGGTTGAACCCAGGGCCTTGTGTATGCGAGGTAAGCAATCTATCACTGAGCTACATTCCCATGCCCCCTTCTTTATTTTTTATTTTGAGACAAGAGCTTTCTAAGTCACCTATGCTGCCCCTGGTCTTGAACTCATGATCCTCCTACCTCAGACTCCTGAGTCACTGGGATTACAGGCATGCACCACAGCAGCTGGAAAAGTCCTTGTTCTTAACATCTCAATCATCTCTGGATAGGCATTTTTTGACTATCTTTGTCTGTGAGAATGGATCACATTTTCTGGGGTCTTTTTACTAAGTATTTTGGACATTGTGGATGTTTGGACATTGTGGTCTTTTGTCATGTAGACTTTGGGTCCTGTTACATCCTCTATGAATAATGTTAGTGCTTTTTATTTTGCAGACCATTCACTAGCTTAAACTCAGTGTAAGCTCTGTCTCACTGTCTGCAGTTGGCTATTCTGCTCAGCTAAATTTGAGCTCAGTTTTTCTCTTCTGCCTCTAGTACTGAGGATTTGAATCTATGACCTCACTCATGCTAAGCAAGTGCTCCACCACTGGGCTATACCTCCATCCCCTTTTATATGTTTTTATTTTGAGACATGGTTTTGCCCCTCAAACCCCCAAGTACTGAAAAGAAAATTAGACAAAGCTTTAAAGCAGTTATCATAACTATACTCAATGAAATAAAGGAAAATATGCTAGAAATAAATACAAAGAAAAAAATCAGAGTTGTACAGGCTACCTTTGACCTCAAATCTCAGTCCTTCTGCCTCAGCCTCTGAGCAGGTGGGATTATAGGAGTGCACCATGGTGCTGGCTCAGCTAAGCCTTTTAAGCTTTTGTTGTGCTGCTTTGAGTTTGTCCCACATATGCATGGTTCAAAGGTCAGCCTGAGAGTTGTGGGGGATTTAGACATAGAATTGGGGAAGTATCTTCTCTGACTCTCTCCCTTCTAGGGTTCCTTATACCTTAGTGATGGTTGGTGTTGCTTGGCTTCTGGCTGGACTAGGGAAGGGTATTCTATTGATGTTTTTGCCATCTTGTAGTATGTTGTTTTGAAATTATAGACTGCAGTTAAGGAAAAGTAATGATAAACTTGGAAACCTCACTTTCAGGGCAATTTTCCTGCAAAGTTGGACTATCCTCCACAATCTTCCCATTTTTATTTACTCCGAAGAATCATCAGATAGTTGTTTTTAATATTTTGTCTGAGTTTGTAAGCTGTTATTGGTAAGGGATTTGTCCATATAATATAGGTGTGGAACTCCAACATAAAGATTTTATCAAATGAGATAAGGTATCCTTGGGTTTAGAAGTTTTTTTTTTGAAACTTGGAAGTTGACGTTAGCATGGAATTTAGGAAGTAAATTGAGATGATGTGGGGCTATGGACCCAAGAAAACTTGAATCCTGATCTTAATGGGTCACTCCTTCCACGGAGGTGCCCTGAATATATATTAGAAGGGAACAAGGCCAAGTAATCTGTATTACTAGCTAGTGCTTTGACCCCATTCCCAACAACTATACAACTGGGAGAGTCAAGTCAGACTCTCATCAGGTATTACAGAACTTCTGACCTGTGCTTTGTTGCAGTGAACTTGGATTCTAAGCAGCAGGCAACATTGTGATGAGCTAGGCTTAACACAGGTAGGACTCCTTTCCATGTGCCAGATCGGTTCATGTAGCTTGGAACCAAGTCATATGAGGTCTGCTGTATTTATTTCTACTTTAGTTAGAATCTAGAGCAGAGTTTTGGATTAGTTATTCCAATAGGAGAAGCAACCACAACTGCAAGAACCACAGGGCAGCTTGTATTAAAGTCTTCATTCAGGAAGCCTGCCCAGGGCCTTTAGCCATTTTTGGCTAGGGAGCTTTTTCCTGATGCCTGACTTGGCCCCATGAGACAGGAGAAAATCCTGCCTCTTTACCCTTCTGACTCCATCACCATTTATGCCTCAAACCTTTCAGTAGAGGAGGAAGGAAAAAAGGATAAAGTTCCATATTTGGAAAGAAGAGAAGAATGACATTATTGCTTGGGTTCCAAAAATGTTAAGCACATTCTGTGTCATTTTAAAGTGTAAAGTAAAATTAATAAACTTGGATTCTAAGCAGCAGGTTTGACCCCTCATGTAGAGTAATACTTTCTTCTTTTGGGGCAATTGCATTATTTTTCCTTGAATATATCCAAACTAGTACCAGTCTCTCCTTGAAAATTGCTCCCAAGAAAGTTAGAATATTCTATATTAAATGTTTATAAATTGATTTACTTATTTTGTAGTGTTGAGGGGTGGGCGGGGGCTGACAACACCAAGCTTTAATGGGGTGAGCTAGTAAGCATAGGGATATCATCTATCTTGAATGTACAATAGAAGTTACTGTTAAATGTGTAAGTCTGATTTCCTATTGGTTTAGTTTTCAATGCATAGGACAACTTTCCTATTAAGAACTCATGGAACTGTATTGAGAAGTGTTAAACAAGGGATACTTGTTAAACTTCAATGGCAAATTCAGGACCTGGGAGACATTGGGAAGGGCAAAGCAGGAACTAAGAAATAAAAGGGAAGTACAACTGGGAGATTCAAGTCAGACTCTCATCAGGTATTACAGAACTTCTGATCTGTGCTTTGTTGCAGTCACTAGTTTTCAGCCTTTTGTAGGAAGAAATGCAGATGGTATCTGTATGAACATATTGCCACCTGTGCAAACAATGAGAACTAAAATACTACAAGGAGGATTATATAGCAGTTTTTAAATGAAAAACTTCCTTAACAGCTTTGGAACTCATTTCTAATGTCCATATTCTATGGACAACAACAGCAGATAATTTCCACTTTTTATATGAACTCATGGTATGGACAAAATTGAATTGTTCAAGGTATAGTGGTGGTGGAGTTGTGTAAAGAAAGCGAGCCTATCGGCTCCCAGATTAGAGCTCTGTCATTGGCAGTGTCTTCTGTTTGAGAATTAGAAGATCATATTTTAGAAATTGAAAGCAGTATGATTATATTTGGAGGATAAATAGGATGTTTTCTTCCTATTACTCAGACTGCATAAAAATGAATTCCAACTATAAAGATAATTCTTCTATGAATTGATTCTGATTCCAACTAAGAAATGGAGATAAGTGCTAAGCAAAGAAAAGCAAAGTAAAATAAAAAAATCCCTCTTAATTTAATTTTTAAATATATCTGGACATATTTTGGTGCATGGCACAAAACAAGGTGTAAGTCTTTCCCAATTGTCACCCAATTGCTCCAGTGTGACTTATTAAACAATTCTTCTTTTTATCAGTAATCAAATCCTGACTTTATAATATACTTCATATTATTTTAAAATTATTTCTCTTTTTCTAAGTCTGTCCATTGATTCTAGCAACAGTATTTCAGTTCTAATTCTTATGTAGGTCTTCATTATCTGGTTGTTCCCTCATTAATGTACAAATGCTCCCCCATTTCCTTTCCTCAAAATTTTGGGTAACTTATCCTGTTTATTGTTTAAAATAAATTTACAATTATTTTTGAAATTCCAAAATAACATTTTGAAATGTTTATTATTGCCATTAAACTAATACAGTATTTTGAAAATACCTGATTAATAAAATTATGTGGTCTTCTCAACCAGGAACATTTATTATCTAGTTCGTTGCATTTTTTTGTGTCCTTCAATAAAATGAAAGAAATGTTATTCATACAGTGTTTCTACATTTAGTTATGTTTATGCCTAGATAGCCGGTTGTGGTGGCGCACACCGGTGAACAAGGAGGCTGAGGCAGGAGGATCACGAGTTTGAGGCCAGCTTGCGCAGCACATTTTATTTAGGGAGCTGGGATTTGGCTCAGTTGCTAGAGCGCTGCGCTGTAGTCTCTGAGGTCCTGAGTTCAATTCCCAGCACTGCAAAAATGGGAGAAGGACCTGGCAATCCACTCCCAAGGCAATCCCGGAACAGTCAGCCATTGAAAACCCTATGAGGGTCGCTATGAGTCGGATACCTACTCAACGGCACCTAACAACAACAATGCCTAGATATGCACTCTTTTAAAAATTATAAATGAAATTTTACCATCATTTTTTAAGAGGATCATTTTGATATAAAAAGAGTAATTGATTTTTATATTATCTATTTTAAAAAAAATTCAGACCCCTTGCAGAACTCTATTATAGTTCTAAGTAGTTTTTAGTGCCTCGTTTTTCTAAGTGAATAATTATATCTTCAAATATTGATTATATTCTCAAGGTGTTTCTGCTTTTTATTTTACTGTTTTTCAAAGAATCTTGGGCTTCAGTTTTTTAAAATATACAAAAAATACTCTTTTCTTTTCCTTTCTTTTTTTGAGACAGATCTCATTATGTAGCACAGGCTGGCCTTGAATGTTTGATCTTCCTGCTTGCTTGCGCCTCTCAATATGAGTGCCACCACACCCTACTTAAAATTACTGTGCTCATTCATTATTTTCTGTTTTTATCTTCATTGTTTCACTCCTATATCTTGAAATGCTCCTCCTCTTGGCTTTTGGGCAACCCTAGTCTCCTTATTTTCCTATCTCTCTGATTGCTCTTACTCTTTACCACTTCAAAGTGAGCCACAGAATCTGTCATTTGTCCCTTTTCTATTTAGAGACCCTCTTGTCTTTCAGTAATTATCTCAATTTTCAAGATGTCAACATCCATTTATGATCATAGATAGCTGGGCCTGCTGAATAAAAGAAATTGGTGTGTTTTAAAAATCATGGTAAATATAAAATATAAAAATTACCTTCTTAATCAGGTTGAAGTATACAGTTCAGTGAATAGTTTTTATCATGTAGTTACTTGGTTCTGACTGAGATTGCATCAAGGCAATTCAAGGCTCCCTCCCCTCTCTTTTTTCTGGATAGTGCTGGGGATTGAACCCAGGGCTTTGCACATGATAAGCAAGTGGTCTACCACTAAGCTATCTTCCAGTCCTGTTTTTTTCTCTCCCTTTATTGGTAAATGTTGGTGGGGTACAGAGTAACACAGCATTGGCTTTTTCCATTATACAACTATTATATCACTTTTGGTTATACTTTTATCAACTCACAAGGTTTATGGAACCTTTTGACTACTATGTAATAATATGTAGTACGCATATTTGGGTTAAGTCCTTATTTTTCCCATGTACTCATGAAATTACATTGTTTACATTGAGATTATCCTCTCCCCCTTTATCCCTCTACATTTTTTCTCCTCTTTCTGTTGTGCACCTTCTGCAGTTTTTGCTTCCTTTTGCTAGTTCCCTCCCTCTTTCTTTCTACTCTTTATAGTGTCCTTTCTTCTCTAACTTTAACTGTGCATTTTTATGTATCAACTTATGTATAGGATTTTTTCTTCCTTTAAGTAAGATTCAGCTCCCACATATGAGTGAGAACATATGGTATTTCTCTTTTTGAGCTTGTGTTTATTTGCTTAAGACGATATTCTCCAGTTCCATCCATTTTGATGCAAATGTTATTATTTCATTTTTTATTGCTGAGTAGTATTCCATTGTGTATATGTACTATAATTTTTAGTCCATTCTTCTGTTGATGGACATCTTGCTTGGTTCCATATCCTTGCTATTGTGAAGAGTGCTGCATTGAATATGGAGATGCAGGTGTCTCTGTGGTATGACGACTTATCTCACTTTGGGTATATTCCCAGTTGTGGTATAGATGGGTCGTGTATGGCAGATCTATTTTTAGTTTTCTGAGGCATCCCCATATTGATTTCTGAAGTGGTTGAACCAGTTTACAGTCCCACCAACAGTGTAAGAGGTTTTCTTTTTCTCCACAACTTGGCCAGCATTTGTTATTATTTGTTTTGTTGATCTTGGTCATTCTTACTGGAGTTAGGTAGAATCTCAGAGTTGTTTTGATTTGCATTTCCCTAATGGCTAGGGATGCCTGCAGCTGTACCACTGTGGTGACCAATCCCATCAGAACTTAGAAGTTAAGCAAAGTAGGGCCTGGTTAGTACTTGGATGGGAGACACCCTGGGAACACCAGACGCTATAGAGTTGGGAGAAGGACCTGGCAACCCACTCCTTAAATAAAAAAATCAGCCATTGAAAATCCTATGAATAGCAGAGAAGCAGTAACAATACTGTTTGACCTGTTGTATGTAGGGTTACTATGAGTTGGACACAGACTCAATGGCACCTAACAATAGCAACAATAATGGCTAGGGATATTGAGCATTTTTTCATGTGCTGCTTAGCTTTACACACTTCTTCATTTGAGACTGTCTGTTCATCTCCTTTGCCCATTTGTGAATTGAGTTATTTATTGTGTGGGATTTGCTTTCTTGAATTCTTTATAAATTCTAGAAATTAATTAGTCCTCTGTCACACGTGTGGGATGAGAAAACTTTCTCCCATTCAGTGCTGCCCTGTTTTTTGAAGGAGCTTTAATTGTTCCCATTTATTCTTAATCATTGGCCAGGTTTTAACAGTTTTACCTTGCTATGTCTGTATTTTCACTTTGCTCCATTATGAAGGCTGGTTCTCAGGCTCAAGCTCTAATAGCCTCCAAGCAGAAGAGCCTATTAAGCCACTTCCTTTCCTTTCCTTTCCTTTCCTTTCCTTTCCTTTTTCTTTCTTTCTTCCTTTCTCTTCCCCCTGCCCCTCCTTCTACTTCCTCTCCTTCCTCCCCCTCCTCCCCCTCCTCCTCTCCTTCTTCTTCTTCTTCTTCTTCTTCTTCTTCTTCTTCTACTACTACTACTACTACTACTACTACTACTACTACTACTACTACTAGGGGTTTGCACCTAGGACTTTGTGCATGCTAGGCAAGTTCTCTACCACTGAGCTCCACTCTCAGCTCCCCCTTTTCTTTTCTTTTTCTTACTTTATTTTTATTTCTTTTTATTTTGAGACAGGGCCTTGCTAAGTTGTACAGGCTGCCTCTGGCCTGAAACTCATGACCATCTTGACTCTGCTATAGCTCAGATGGCACAATGGACTGAGCAAGGGAGGGAGATGTATAAGACCAGCTGGAAAAGGAAGAAGGGACAGCTATGCAGCCACAGAGCAGGAATTTGGCCCTGTGTTGCCAGAACCTTACTTCACTGAACCCCCCCAAACTGCAAATCTGGATTTTTATGTGAAGATCTCCCAATTTGTCAGCTGTGATTTAATTTTTTTTTTTCTGGTACTGAGGGCTGAACCCAGGGCCTCTCGCTTGCATGCTTTGCAAGTGCTGTACCACTGAGCTGCACCCCCATCCCACCTTTTTACTTTTTTGAGACAGGGTCTCACTAAATTACACCTATGGTAAAGATTGCATCTTGTGTGGAACTTGAGATCCTCCTGCCTCCGCCTCCCCAGCCTCTGGGATTACAGGCATGCGCCATTGCTCCTGGCTTCGTGATTTAATATTTTTGAACACCTCTAAACAATAGAAAGCAAAGCTTTGGGATCATATCTAGGCCACTTTCCATGGTTTGTGACCTCTGTTCTTTGTAAGCCGAGCTACTGTAGATTTTCTATGCCTGGGCCTAGCACTGTTTCACTTGTCTGGAAGTGGGACACAGCATTACAGTTTTGTTGTTGTTAGGTGCCAGTCGAGTCCGACTCATAATGACCCTTTGTACAGCAGATCCAAACACTTGCTGATTCTGTGCCAGGCAAACCATCTTATTTATGTTTAAGCCCATTGTTGCAGACACTGTGTTAATCCATCTGGTGGAGGGTTTTGCTCTTTTGCGTTGACCTGCCACTATCCCAAACATGATGTCCGTCTCCAGGCATTGATCTCTCCTGACTACATGTCCGAAATATGTAAGACGCAGTTTGACCATTCTTGCTTCCAAGGAGCACTCTGGTTGCACTTCTTCTAGGACAGATTTGTTGGTTCTTTTGTCAGTCCATGGTATATTCAATAGACGTCTCCAGCAACACAATTCAAAAGCATCAATTCTTCTCCTGTCTCCCTTGTTCGATGTCCAGCTTTCACAACCATATGATGCCACTGAAAATACCATGGCATGAGTCAGACGCACCTTCGTCTTCAATGTGACATCTTTGCTTTTCAATACTCTAAAGAGATCTTTTGCCACAGCTTTTCCTAGAGCAATGCGTCTTTTGATTTCTTGACAGCTGCTTCCACAGGTATTGATTATAGAAGCAAGCAAAGCAAAATCTTGGACAACCTCAATCTTTTCTCCATCTATTGTGAAGTTGCGTGCTGACCCAGCCGTAAGGATTTTTGTTTTGTTGATGTTTAGTCGTAACCCATATTGAAGGCTATGATCTTTGATCTTCATCAGTAAAGGTTTTAAATCCTCTTCATTATCAGCAAACAGAGTTGTGTCATCTGCATAACTCAGGTTGTTAATGAGTCTTCCTCCAATCTTGATGCTGTGTTCCTCCTCATAAAGTCCAGCTTCTCGGATTATTTGCTCAGTGTATAAATTGAAGAGATAGGGTGAAAGTATACAGCCCTGACGCACACCTTTCTCAACTTTAAACCTAAGAAATGTTAAAATAGATCTAATAGGGGTTTGGGAAACTCCCACTGGAAAAAAAAAAATTACTGCTCTAGAGGGTTTCCATGGCGCATGTGACACATGACGTTCTATCATGAGAAGCTTGGTTAATAGAAATTTTGGTGCACATACATAAAAATTTGGGGTGGCTATTTTACAGGTTACATCTGTCAAGATGTCCACAATCCCAAAGCACTTTGGATTGAAATCCAGAGAAGAATCATACATGTTTAAAGAACTTGAGAAGGTTCGCCAGGAGACTAGAAAGGATTTTCTCCGATTCAAGCAGAAGTTGGCCTCCAATCTTGCTTTCAGTGGAAGCCCTTCACACAGTCTCCAGGACCCTGGCCCGATCCTCCAGGAGAAAGGCTGCCTTTTTGTGGCCAGAGGCGGAAAGTCCAAAGGGCCCCCTCCAGCTAAGGGCCCTGCGATCTCCGCTACAGGGCTCCTGCACGCTGAGCTCCAAGGCACGCTGCGTCCGCAGGGCTTGGGCGAGGCAGCGGCTCCCGGGAAGACCGGGTCCTTTCACCCCCAGGAGTTTTACTTGAGGAGTTCGGCGTTCCTACGGCAGGGGCCCCTGAAGAAGCCACCTGTCATCGCCTCGGGGGTTGGGACATCCAGACCCGTGGTCCTGCTGCCGCCACCCGTGCCGCCGCCGAAACCAGGAGCGCGCCAGGGTCCGCGGAGCCCCAGGCCCACCGCGTCCAGGCGAACCCTTGACTTGGCCTTTGCGCGCGTCGCCAGCCAGGACGTGGCGCCACCCGCGGAGCTCCGCAGGGCCGCCGACAGGAAGCTCAGCACCTTGTCTACCAAGTACAGCGACGCAGAGGCGGGCGGCCGTCGCCGGAGAGTGAGGATTTACTCCCAATACCTGGGCGAGGGCTTAAGCAGCGAGGCGCAGGAGGCAGCCCGGCCGACTCCCAAAGCCGCTCAGGACAGCGACCCGCAGATGGACTTTCGAGAAGCCGCCCAGCAGGGCCTGCCGCTACCCCGGGTGATCCCTAAGTCCATCGAGGAGATCATCGCTTCGCTGCAGTCCGAGTCCCGGCTGGCCTCCGACCAGACCATCAAAGAGCTCATACAGAGCATCCTGGGCCAGAACTACGACATCAAAATGGAGGTAAGTGAACGAGAGCAACAGGAATGCTCTTCCTTACTTAATAAATGTAACTTTGCTGTTGTTGTTAGGTGCCGTGGAGTCGGTGGCCAACTCATAGTGACCCTATGTACAACAGGTGAAACGCTATTGTCATGCTTCTCTGCTATTCATAGGGTTTTCAATGGCTGATTGTTTTTTGGGAGTGGTGTTCCCAGGCCGTCTCCCATCCAATTATTAACCAGGCCTGATGCTGTTTAGCTTCCGAGATCCAACAGGATGGGATGCCACAGTGCTACCACTGCAGGCAAATGTAACTTTGTTGTTGTTGTTAGGTGCCGTCGAGTCGGTATCCGCCTCATAGCTTACAGGGTTTTCAATGGCTGACTCTTTCGGAATTGCCTTGGGAGTGGATTGCCAGGCCCTTCTCCCAAATGTAACATTAGGATACATTAAAAATATTTAAAATATTTCATTATATATATTTCAGTGTATATGATGTAACACAAAACGCTATGGTGTTTCTCAACTTCTTTGTATTTTATTTGCATTTTGCATTTGAGTTTTTGAATTTTCCTTTGAGAGAATGCATCTTCTTTTCAAAGTGAAAGAAGTTGAGAATTTTTTTTTTCAATACTGGGGGTTGAATCCAGGGCCTCGTGCTTGCATGCTTTGCAATTGCTATACCACTGAGCTGCACCCTCAGTCCATTAGTTTTTCTTCATTTTTTTGATACAGGATCTCACCAAATTACGTGGACTGCCTCAGGTCTCGAACTTGCCATCCTCCTGCCTCTACCTCCCGAGTCGATGGGATTACAGGCATGCACCGGCATTTGGCTAGAAATTGAGACGTTATTCCAAAAACTAGTTCAAAGAACATTAGCTGAAGACCTGAGTACTACATCAGCAGTAGCCTTTCCTTCCAAAGACCGTGATTACTCAGAATTGAAATAACAGAACAGGCATTTTATATAAAAAGAAAAAAAAAACCCTCTCACTTTTTCCATTAGTTTAGCCCTATTAGTAGTGAATTACAATAATGATGAACTTATATCCTAAGGAGATCATATATTACTATTACATTTAACTTATAAGTACTCTGTAATACTTTCAGTGAAAACCATTCTTTTTAAAAAAGTTGTGTCCTAGGCCTTTCCACTTATAGATACTTACAAGTGCTTCTTGTGTGCCAAGCACAATAGGACCCATTTTATGTGTTGTTGGTCCAACAACCATGTCAAGTAGATAGATAGCAATACAAATCCTGTTTTATGTAGGAAGCCAAAGTACTGGTACAGTGTCCCACAAGTAATGCATGGCAGAGGTGGGATTCCAGCCCAGGCAGTCTGTCCCCAGAAACTCGGTGGGAATCATGCATACCCAGCAACTCATTCATTGATTATGATGTGTTCCCACAAGAAGCAAAGCTAAATAGTCATATATAGGTTTAAGATATTTCATCCATGATACAGACTTTGGTCTGGTAGTAGCATTCAAATAAAAAATAGTAATGAGAGAATTTGAGCCCTCTACTGAAAGAAAGAAGAGAGGGAGAGGGACATTTTCATTCTCTCTTTCTCCCTTTCTTTCTAGAATGGCAATGGGAATGACAGTAGGAGAGAAGGAGATTCTATTACTGTTCTTGGCTACAGCTCCAGATCTTCTGCTAGTATACAGAATACTGCTGCCTCATTGTCTTTAAAATAGTTTCTTCCCCAGAACAAACTCTTAGCAGTGATTTAAAGAATGTGGTCATAAAGGGAAATAATCACATATGAGTTAGAACTCTATTGTTTTTGACTTAAAGTTTGTTGATAGAATTCTAAATTAAGATCCACACCTCTATGCACTTACTAAAAAAGATCAGTGTGACTGCTTACGCTGTATCAAATTGTGAATTTCTAGTTAAATTCTCTGCAAATCTAATTGAAAAAGGAATCAGGGATGCCCTGTTGAAGGTCCTTAGCAAGGAGAAGAAAGACCTCAGTGCCCTTTTGAGATGGGGCCCATATATTATGGTATGGTCAGGGTTCCTGGCATGAAGAAGACAGGTATTAGAAACAGGCTCAGAGGTCCTATTCAGTTGAGGAAGGTTATGTTTCAGAGCAGGGAGCCCTATGAAAGAATACTTTTGAAGGGCTGAAATGGAATTGGGGATTTATAAAGACAGAGTAGGAAATGAATAATGAATATTGGAACAATGAATTCTGTTCTTCTACCACAAGTATTCATTTCTCTTTTGGATCCTTCATTTGGTACTTCATTTACTATTTTATGAAAGGGTGGTGTCAATGGAGAGTCCAGGCTGTCAACATTGCCCAGCAGTATAGAGGCCGCCCTTTTTTATACTCCATGCAGTGCCCCTGGAGACCACAGTGGAACAGTAATGAGATACTCTTACTTCTTACAACCAGGATGGTTTGAACAGAAGCCTAGTGGGGCTCCAGAATTCCTATTCCCACCCATAAGTACCAAGGAGACCCCTGCCTCTGGTGCCAATGGAGGTTGAATGGGGAAACAGGACTTTTACCCCTACCTGGCAGTAATGAGGCAATGCATGCCCTCCCAACAATGCCCCTGTTAGAGTAGTATCAGAGGAAGTGAAGTTAAACAGAAAGGTTAAATAAGGTCTAGATTTTGTAATACCTGGGATGCTGAGGTTTTAACAGAAAACCACTTGTCATGCCAAGAACCAAGTGCCTCTCAATTTGAAAGAAAAAAGACAATTAACAGTTGCCAACACTGAGATGATAGAGATGTGAGAATTATCTGACAAGGATTTTAAAACAGCTTTTGAAAGTGCTTCAGTGAGTACTTAGGAACATATTTGGAACAAAATGAAAAAGCCAGAAAGTTTTAGCAGACGAGTAGAAAGTCTCAGAAGAAACAATGGTATAATATCAAGCCAAAAAACACAATAACTGAAATAAAAATTCAATGGGTGGGTTTAATAGCTGAACAGAGAGGCTAGAGGACAGAATCAGTGAATATGAAGATAGGTCAGAGCAACTTAACCAAATGAACAACAGAGACACTATACTGAGGGGAAAAAATGATATAGTCTTAGGGGTTGGTTGAGCAATGACAAAAATATGTAACTGTTGTGTTTCCAAAGTTCTGGAGCAAGCAGAAAAAGAAGGCAAGACCAAGAAAATATTCCAGGAAATAATGGCTAATCCTCCCCCAAGCTTGGCAAGGTACATAAACTTACAGATTCAAGAAGATGAGTAAACCCTAAGCCAAAGAAATACATGCCAAAAGGTAAAGAATAAAGTAAAATTTAAAAATCTTGGAAGTAGAGCAAGACAACACGTTACATTTAGGGGAATATTGTTTGAATAACAATAGATTTCTCATCAGAAACCATTCAGGTCAGAAATAATTGACAGGACATTTTTCAAGTGCTGAATGAACTGACTACCCAAAATTCTATTTCCAGTGAAATTATCCCTCAGGAATAAAGGGGAAATCAAGACATTCTCAGGTGAAGGAAAACTAAGAGAGCCATTGAAAACCCTATGAGGGTCGCTATGAGTCGGATACTGACTCGACGGCACCTAACAACAACAACAACCCTAAAAGGGGGCTGGGATTTAGCTCAGTGGGTAGAGCGCTGCACTGCAGTCTCTGAGGTCCTGAGTTCAATTCCCAGCACCGCAAAAATGGGAGAAGGGCCTGGCAATCCACTCCCAAGGCAATCCCGAAACAATCAGCCATTGAAAACCCTATGAGGGTAGCTATGAGTCGGATACCGACTCAATGGCACCTAACAACAACAACAACAACCCTAAAAGGATGGCTAAAGAAGGTGATCTAAATCAAAAGAACAAATTAGGAAAAAGAATTCCTGGAGCACTGGGGAGCTCCCACACAATGAACAAATCTATAGCTAAATACAATAGAGTTTCCTTCTTTTGAAATTTCTAGATTGTATTTGACGGTTGATGCTAGAAATATAACACTGTCTGATGTGGTTCTAAATGTAGGTAGAGAGAATGTTCAAGAAAACTATGGATATGTAAAGATAAATGGACATAAAAAGAGATAACTTTACTATGTGACACTGTAATTGGAAGTAACCTCACAAGTAGACTGTGATAGGTATATATCATTTACCAGGTAGATCAATGACAGGAAAACCTATACAAAGAAATTCACCCCAAAACACTATAGGTAAGTCAACACAGAATTCTTAAAAATGTTAAGTAACATATAAGGAAGGCAGGCAAAATGAGAGGGGCGGGGGAGAGGGAGAGAGAGAGAGCGAGAGCGAGAGTGAGCAAAAAGTAAAAAAAAAAAAAAAAAAAAAAAAGAGAGAGAGAGAGAGAGACTGTTCTGTGATTTTCCTGGGGAGACATACATGTTTATTCCCCTTAAATAGAGAAGGAACTGACAGACCAAAGAAAAACTCCGTCAAGTCCAGCTTGGCAAGCCAATGAGTTTATTGGCATTACTTATAGGAGCAATGGCTATTCACAGGCAGCTGCACCACCAAGAATTCCCACCAAGGAGTCACACACCTAGTCAATTGTTTATTTCTTATGTAGTAGTGATTAGAATCTCTGCGAAAGGGAGTCTCATGACAATCTTATGAGGGTCTTGTGACCTTCCCTTCTACCTGCATGAGGGCGGCCATTTGCCATTATAGGCCTAGCTATCTGCTGTATCTTGCAGTGGGTGACCCATTCTCTGCAATATTATCCATAACTTGTGATCCACGTAGTTGAAAACCTTTGCATGGTGCATAAAACAAAGATAGACATCTTTCTGGTATTCTCTACTTTTGGTCAAAATCCATCTGACCTCAGCAATGATGTCCCTGGCTCCACATTCTCTTCTGAATCTGGCTTGATTTTCTGGCAGTTCCCTATCAATATACTGCTGTAGTCACTTTTGAATGATTTTTAAGCAAAATTTTACTTGAGTATCATATTTTTTGATAATTTCCACATTTGGTTGGATCCCCTTTCTTGTGAATAGACACTAATATGGATCTCTTCCAGTCAGTTGGTCAGATAGCTTTTTTTCTAGATATCTTGGCATAAACAAATGTGCATCTCTAGTGCTGCATCTGTTTGTTGAAACATCTCAACTGGTATTCCATCAATTCCTGGAGACTTGTGTTTCACCAGTCCCCCAAGGCAGCTTCCACTTCTTCCTTCAGGACCATTGGCTCCTGATTATATGCAATTTCTTGAAATGTTTGATCATCCACCACTCTATATTTCTTCCATCTTGTTTTGATGTTTCCTGTGTTTTTTAATATTTTCTCTATAAAGTCCTTCATTACTGCCACTTGAGGGTTGAATTTTTTCTTTAATTACTTAAACCTGAGAAAAACAGAATGTGTTCTTCCTTTTTGGTTTTCCATCTCCAGATCTTTGCACATGTCAGTATAATATTTTATTTTGTCTTCTTGAGCTGCCATTTGAAATCTTCTGTTTAGTTCTTTAACTTCATCCTGTCTTCCTTGTACTTTAGCTGCTTGACACTGAGGGCATGTTTAAGAGACTTTTTTGACATGTAATTTGGTCTTTTATTTTTTTCCCTGCCTTTTTAACAACCTTTTGCTTTCCTCATGGATGATGTTTTTTATGTCATGCCACAGATCACCTGGTCTTTGATCATTAGTGTCTAATGCATCAAATATGTTCTTGAGGTAGTCTCTGAAGTAAGGTGAAATATACTTAAAGTCATATTTTGGCTCTTCTACATTTGTGCTAATTTTTTTCAGCTTCAGTTTGAACTTTCATATGTGCAGTTGTTGATCTGATCCACAATCAGCACCTGGTCTTTCTGACTTTTGATATTGAGCTTTTCCATCATCTCCTTTCACAAATCTGTCAATTTGGTTCCAATAAGTTCCATCTGGTGACTTCCATGTGTATAGTTGCTATTTATGTTGATGAAAAAATACATTTGCAATGAAAAGGTCAGTAGTCTAACAAAATTCTATCATGCAATCTCCAGCATTGTTTCTGTCACCAACGCTATATTTACTATCTACTGAGCCTTCTTCTTGGCTTCCAACTTTTGCATTCCAGTTACTAGTAATTGTCATTGCATCTTGATTATATGTTTGGTCAATTTCAAACTTCAGAAGCTGGTAAAAATCTTCTTTTGTTTCATTTGTGGCCTTGTGGTCAGGGTGTGAATTAAAGGCATATTAACTGGCCTTCCTTTTAGGTGTATGGATATTTTTCTATCACTGATAGCATTGTACTTTAGGACAGATCTTGAGATGTCTTTTTTGATGATGAATGCAACCATTTCTTTTTAATCTGTCATCCCTGGGATAGTAGACCACATTATTATCTGATTCAAAATGGCCCATATCAGTTCATTTTAGCTCACTGATGCCTAGAATGTCAATGTTTATGTGCTCCATTTTACTTTTGATGACTTTTCATTTTCCTAGATTCATACTACATACATTTCATGTTCCAATTATTAATGGATGTTTAGAGTTTTTCTTTCTCATTTTGAATCATGCCCCATCAGCAAATGGAGGTCCCCTGGGCTTTACTCCATTCTTGTCATTAAGGTCGACTCTACTTTGAGGAGGCACTTCTTCCTCAGCCATCTTTTGAGTGCCTTCAAACCAGGGAGCTCATTTTCTGGCACTATATCTGACAGTGTTTCTCTGCTATTCATAGAGTTTTCAGTGGCTAATTGTTTCAGGAGTAGTTTGCTAGGTCCATCTCCCTAGTCTGTTTTACTCTGGAAGCTAATCTTAAACCTATCTACCATGGGTGACCCTTCTGGTACCTAATACTGGTGGCACTGATTTCAGTATCATAGCAACACCCAAGCCACCACAGTATGGCAAACTGACAGATAGGAAGTAGATGTGACTTTATAAGGACAACATGAAAAGTCCTTTGGGTATGGAAAGGTTTTGGTATCCTGACTGTATCCATGTTGATACCCTTCTTGTGGTATTTTATTATTATTTTTCAGTACTTTACCCTTGGAATTAGCTGTGTAAACTGTACACACAATCTCTCTATATTATTTCTTATTACTAAATAAGAATCAAGGAACTGATGGAATATCAGTTGAGATCTTTCAAAAAATAGATGCAGCACTGGAGGTGTTCATATGTCCATGCCAAGAGATTTGGAAAAGAGCTACTTGGCCAACTGACTGGAAGAGATCCATTTTTGATTTGTTCCCAAGAAAGGGTATGCAACCAAATGCAGAAATTATCAAACAATATCATTGATATCATATACAAGTAAAATTTTGCTAGAGATCATTCAAAAATGACTGCAGTAGTATATTGACAGGGAACTACCAGAAACATCAAGCTGGATTCAGAAGAGGACATGGAGCCAGGGACATCATTGCTGAGGTCAGATGGGTTTTGGCCAAAAGTAGAGAATACTAGAGAGAAGTCCATCTATGTTTTATGCACTATGCAAAGGCATTTAATTTTGTGGATCACAGCAAATTATGGATAACATTGCAAAGAAAGGAAATAGAACAATTAATTGGACTCATGAGGAATGTGTATATGGACAGGAGGCAGCCATTTGAATAGAAAAAAGAAACTCTGCTTGGGTTAAAATCAGGAAAGGTAGGAATCAGGGCTGTATCCTTTCATGGTATCTCTTCAATCTGTATGCTGAGCCACTAATCCAAGAAGCTGAACTTTATGTTGAAGAATGCAGCATCAGGATTGGAGGAAGATTCATTAACCACCTGTGATATGCAGATGACACAACTTTGCTTGCAGAAAGTGAAGAGAATTTGAAGGAGGTGCTAATGGAGATTAAAGAGCACAGCCTCCAGTATGGATTGCACCTGAACCTCAAGAAAATAAAAGTCCTTACAACTGGATCAGTATGCAACTTCATGAAAAATGGAGAAATGATTGAGGCTGTCCAAAATTTTGTTTAACTTGGTTCAATAATCAACACCCATGGAAGTAGCAGACAGGAAATCAAGTGATGTATTCTATTGTGAAAAGGTGTTACTAAAAACCTTTTTAACATGTTGAAAAATAAAGATGTCACATTGAAGACAAAGGCGCACCTGATTCATGCCATGGTATTTTCAGTTGCATCATACAGTTGTGAAAGCTGGACATTGAATAAGAGAGACAGGAGAAGAATCAACGCTTTTGTATTATGGTGCTGGATATTGAGTATATCATCGACTGCCAAAAGAACCAACAAATATGTCCTAGAAGAAGTACAACCAAAGTGCTCGTTGGAAGCAAGGAATGTGTCTTATGTATTTTTGACATGTTATCAGGAGGGACCAATCCCTGGAGAAAGAGATCATATTTGGGAGAATGGTGGATCAGTGACAAAAAGGAAGATCCTCAACTAGATGGATTGACACAAGCGGCTGCAATAATTGGCTTAAGCATAAAAAAAAAAATACTGTGTTCATGGCACAGTGTTGGGTAGTGTTTGGTTCTGTTGTGCATAGTCTCTATGAATTGGACTCAACTCAATGACACTTAACAACAAGAAAAATAAGAAACAACGTTTATTTCAAAATAAAATCTTAAAATTGTTAGCAGGTTCTTCTAAAAGTGTATGACTCATAGTACAAGTTATAAGAAGATGCACTGTTAACAATAGTATAAGTTGAGCATTTCTAATCTGAGAATCTGAAATTTGAAATCCTCTGAAAACAGATTTGAGAGTTTGGAACAGATACTCAACCAGTAGTCTATGGAAATATTAATAAATTAATAATAATAAAAACCCCAAACTGGAAACACTCTAGCCTCAATTTTTTTGGGTAAAGAAACCTAACCTGCATATTCTCTTCTGAACTCTCTTTAACTTCCCATACTAACCAAAACTTCTTGTTTATTCTCTATACTTACCTTAGTTCTTAGTACAAATGTGTAATATGCACAAACACACACAGTATTTTTTCTTTCTAAAAATAAAGGCAGACTATACATGTCTTTTTGATGCATGTCAATGTATGTACATTATTAGCAAAGGTTATCATGTCATTGGTAGAGAAGCTGGGAAATGCAGCTCTGGTTTGCTGCCTAGCTTGAGAAGTTTCCCTAGTCAAGACCGCTACTTAGGTTAAGCCAGGTCCTTGGCTTTGTCACAGAAAAGAATTTCAGGATGAATCAGGGAGTGAAACAAAGCTAATTTAATACTATACATTTGAGACATAAACACAGGCCTCTTAAGAGAGAGGAAGAGAAGACTTTAGATGTCTTTTCAATGCATATATATACACTTGGTTGCTTTACTATATGGATTTAGGGAGGTGTCACTAAGTTGGGTTTACAGAAAGATATTGAAAGGGAGTTGTCTAGGCATAAGCTTAGCCTCTAATTCCATTTGTGAGATTAGGCTAAATTCAGAGGTTTCATGTATTTTGATCCCAGGCATAGCTTATTCCTATTTTAGTGTTTTTATTATTCAAAATAATTCTTAAAAATAATGTCTCTATGCATCAGTACTCACAGCATTTGTTTTGGTAGTTGTGTCAAAGTTTTTGATTCTCAGCTGGTGAGATTCAAACCAGATCCAGGGGTGAACTCTCTTCCCTTTCCATGTCCCCCAAACTTCCCTGTCTTTCTATCCTGCTTCAGTATTATATTCTCTTAAAGATCTGTATATTGTTTCATAGAATTTAAATATTTTCTTGGTTTCTTCCTTTTTTGAATTTCAGCTTTCCCTATCTTAGGAACAAAGTTTTGCTTATTGGAGGCATAAGTCAGAAAACCTACCAGGATCTGGGCAGAGAAAAGCAATCTGTATTGTTTGAATGACGTCAGTACAATTAGGAGGGAATAGTTCCGGCAAATCATTTCTGTGATAAATGGCAAAGTTATTACACCTGGTACAATACTTCATTATCCACACAGATGTCACAGCTTATGCTAGTTCATGTGACATAATGATTAAGAGGTTCCTTGAGTATGGTCAGGTCAATTTACAGTCTTAAAAATCTCTCAGGGTTGGGAGTTGGTCTCTCAGGGCCTCAGGTGATAGAGCGCTGCTCTACACTCTGAGGACATGGGTTCAATCCCCAGCACCACAAATATGGGAGAAAGATGTGGCAGTCCACTCCCAAGAAAACAATCCCAAGACAATCAGACACTGAAAACCCTTTGAGGGACGCTATGAATTGGACCAGACTTGATGGCACCTAACAACAAAGATCTTTTAGATAACATTTGGATGTTTTCAGTAAATATAAAATGCTTACGTATATTTCATTCTTTAAAGGAAAATGAACTATTTATGTTGGTTCTACAGGGAAATTCCTATTCCTTTATCTGGTTTAATTCTAGCAATGATTTTAAACCACACTGAAAGTTGCAATTTATTTTCCATGAAGGTTGTTTTTTGAGATTGGAATTATAGAGTTACTTGAAAAATAATATGCTAATTCATTGAAAAATTCAGATGTATTGTTTCTTATTGGCTAGTAGAGATGTTACCCAGCAATGCTGTTTTCCTTTGTTTATTTGTGTAATTAATTCCCATAATTTAAACTATAAAAGACAAAGGTCAGTCATATTTGAATTTTAAAAGTGATTTTTTATACATACTAAGATTTAATCAAGATTTGAATGTGTAAGGTAAAGTGAAAAATTTTAAAATATTGTTGAAAATAGTTGCTTTGGCTGGTTATTTTATGTATGTTTATTTTCATA
Organism: Pedetes capensis; assembly: GCA_007922755.1. NCBI lineage: Eukaryota > Metazoa > Chordata > Mammalia > Rodentia > Pedetidae > Pedetes > Pedetes capensis. Next base: position 8,063 of record VMDO01025157.1, on the reverse strand, counting down.
TTTAGGATAAAAGCATCTCCTCCCTATCCTGTGGATTGTTAAAACATAATTTAATTCACTTTATTTTGTAATGTAGACCTCTTTAATGCTTTTAATTGCTAAGGACTGATTCAAGGCCTTAGCATCTCCTTGAGTAGGCGGGGAGGCACATTCCAGCCAGTAAGGTGGATATTTAAAGTCTAGCACTAATTGTTGCTGTAACATTGGGTGGTGTTAGTCTATTTTAAGGGGAATTTTTTGGTTTTGTTGTTTTGTTTGTTTTCCTGTGACAAAGTCTTGCTCTGTAGCCAACACTGGCCTGGAACCTACTATAGCCCATGTTGGCCTTGAACTTGCATTGATCCTCCTGCCTCAGCCTCCTGAATACGGGTATTACAGACGTGTGCCACCATACCTGGATCTAAGGGGAATTTTTGTGATACTCTCCAGTCATAATTTTCATTTATCTCAGACAGAACTAGAGAAAGTAGCTTATACAGTTTAAAACAATTGGTTAACATATGAAGTTGATGTCATGGCTTATAATAATCTGGCTACCTTGCCAGGAAGCTGAATCAATTCAATGTCCTTGTTAGGTTATGAGTTGGCTTATTGTTCATGGAAAGTCATTTATTTTTTATTACTGAAAAGTACAGTATTTGGTTGCACTTCAAAGTCTGCCATTCTATAGCTATAAACAGCCTGAAGCTAGGCAGCTATATTCTTTACAGTGTTTGTTTTAAAGCAGAATAGGTAAACATGTGGGTTTTAAGGATGGGTAGATAAACAATTTTGACAGTAAACTCAAAATCTTGAGAATTAGCCAACCACAATCATGTTTAAGCATCTCTTATCCCAAATGAAAACAGTCTAATGGACTGACTGTACAGCACATTTTCTAGTTGTGTTGGATGCGCATTTCATTTTAGGAGGAATATTCTTTTATAAGCATTTTTTTTCTTAATCTATTATAAGGTGTGCGGAATCTTGGTCTCACCATAGAGGAGAGGGATGGTTTGACAAAACTAACCATATTTCTTTTCTTTATGAGATTTTATGATCATGGTAGGAAAAAAGGTTAAATTCTTAGTCTCTTACATGGAAACTAAAAACAATCCGTTCTCAATACTTTTTCTTTAACATATTCAGCTTTGTGTTATCATTATTGAGCTGGATGCTTACATGATTTTATAAACTTTACATTATAGATAATAAAACTGAGATCCAATGAGGAGAAGTGACTTTTGCTAGGCCATATACCTAATGGTTGGGACCAGAACTATTTAATTCTTCTGACAGCCAGTCTAGAAATGTTTTTCCTTATTTTATACCATACTGATGTCATTCTCCATTCTCTCTTTCTCTCCATCTTCCCTTTATTTTTTCCTTGACTACCTTAATACCTAGAGCCAAATATCCAGAATATTTCACACCATAACCCTGCATTCTTGGGTTGTTGCATAGTCAGGGAACCATTGCCCCTGTATTGGGGCAGCCCTGTCATTTCTTGCTGATAGTTTCATAGCCTAGCACACATGGGCCTAGGAAAGTTGGCAAGAACCAAGGAATTTCTCAGCCTTGTGGTGTTGGTAGAGATGAGGGGTGTGGGATGGGACTTGGGCTGGGCACTTAAGGTACTACATTTTGTCATCAAAGTGAAAGGATACTGTGGGACAGATGACAGGGTGATATTAGAAACTAGTTATATCATTATTAGCCAGTTACATTTTCAGTCAAAATCCACTAATTCTGTGAATTTATGTTGGTGTTAATATGAATAAAAGATACAAATCTCCATTATTCTCCATCTCTCATGTCAAAAAAGCAGAGTAATAGATTGACCCACTTTTACTTCATTATAGTAGCCTTTTTTTTTTGAAAATTTTGAACTATTTTCAAAGTGAATACCCCAAAGTACTTTCCTTTCTTGCCTTGATGAGGTAATAGGTTATGAGTCCCCATCTGTTTTGGGAAGAAAAGTTCCTTTGATATACTTGAAGTCTTATTACCTGTGGTGTTAGGGCCTTGTTGAGAATTCTCAACTTAAGAGAATGGGATGTATAATTAGCCATACTAGGAATATTCATAAGCCAGGGGAAAGAGTTGATGCTTTGGATATTATTAAAGTAAAGGTATAGTATTGTTATGATCGTGTGATGAACATGAATCAACATACTAGTCGTTAGACTTATTCCATCTTGGTTATAAGAAAAATCCACATTTCTCCTTTTAAAGAGGTAGTCTGTCTTTTCTTTAGACCATGCAGATAATACAACTGATAAAATTCCTATCCTTTGCTTGGCTTACTACAAATTTATTAGGCACACAGGAGCAGATTATAATAGAGTCAGATCTTATCATTTCAGCCAGATTTTCCCTCAAGAACATCTTGAGTCTGAAGCTCTTCATCTCTTAATCATTAGGCATAGGATTGTGAAGAAACAAAAGACCAAGGCAGCTGGGGCACTTTTCATTGTTCTGCTTTCATTATGCTGTTGAGACCTGCCTCATTGTAGAGTCTTTGACAATCAGTTATTACTCTGGAAAGTGATTATTAAACAGTTTGCTGAATAATGGCTTTTTATGCAAGACTATTCTGTTGCTCTTTGGGGTTAAGAGAAGAGGCTTATTACAAAATCCATTTAATGGAATCTTTGAAAATGCTAAATAGAATGTATAATTCATATAGACTGTAACTAGTAAAAAGTCAAATCAATTTAATCAAATATCAAGTTACAAGGAAGTGGGGAATGAGGGGCATTCCCAATAGAACTAGTTCTGGTTAGTTTATGGGTCCAGATAATCAGAAAACCCAAAGTAATAGTGACTTAGACTAGATGGAAGTTTCTCTCTTCTTTATAAAAAAAAAGTTATGTTAAAAGTTAATTTAGGGCTGGGTGTGGTGGCTTATGCCTGTAAACCTAGCATGGAAGCAGGAGGATTGCAGGTTTGATGCCAGAGGAGCCTGTAGAACTTAGTGAGATTCTGTCTCAAGGTAAAAATAAAAATGGGCTAGGGATGTAGCCCAGTAGTAGAATACTTGTAAGGTATGTGTAAGGCCCTGAGTTTAACCCCCAAGTACAGGAAAAGAAAGAAAGAAAGAAAGAAAGAAAGAAAGAAAGAAAGAAAGAAAGAAAGAGAGAGGAAAAAGTTTATTTAGGAAAGATGCACCATTCAGAAGGGTCATGAATCCAAACTACTGTCAGCTGATTGCCCACTGACTGTCCTCATTTCCAAGGTCATCTCAGGGTCCAGTATGGCTACATCAGCTACCACATTTGCATTCTAGCCAGCAGAAAGGTATTAAACAAGAAAAGCACATGCCTGAGGTTGCCTGTAACTTAACTTATATTTAATTAGCTCTAACTCAGCCACACAACCACATGTAGCTTCAGAAGAGGATGAAAAAAGGGGTCATTATTCTGAGAAGCCCCATGTCAAAGTTCACATGCTATGACTGTGAAAAAAGGTAGAAGAGATACTGGGGTAGTTTTGGGCATGATCTCTATGGATAATGTACCATATTTAGAGACCCTTGGGACTCAAAGAGTTATTTACTCTTCCACAAAGATTTATTGAGGACTTGTGAAGTTTAACACTATACTAGACCAAGAATTGAAAGAATTTTATGTGTGACACAGTTAGAGGCATACCATTGTTTTAAGGTACCAAGAAGAGGCAGAATGGATAAAAGAAATGCAGTAGAGTCTGGTATAGGAGGAAAATGAAAATGTGCATAGTGGCTTGAGATCAAGTGAACAAAATATTTCAAGAAGTGTGTAATAACCTTGACAAATACTGCTAAGTCAAGTAAGATGAAAATTATAAGGTTTAACATAGCATTATAACTATAATATTTAATTGTATACACTCACACCCCTACATCTTATAGATTTTATTGCTCTTACAAATAAGATGTCTTTTCTATTTACATTTTCAAGTTGTTTATTAACATGCTAGTTTTAATATGTTATACATATATATAATAACAACTCTGAACTCTCTTGTTTCTTCCATAGTTTGGCTGTACAATTTCTTGGTTAATAAAATTTGTGTTTTAAAAAATGATGATAGTGGGCATTTTGTCTTACTCTTGACTTGAAAACAAAGGCTTCTAGTATGATGTTTATAATAACTTCTTGATAGCTATTCTTTCTAGGTTTACGTCCTTTCTCAGCTTGGTAAGAATTTTTATTTGCCAGACATGGTTATGCACGCTTTTAATCCCAACACTTGGGAGGCTGAGGCAGAAGACTTGTGAATTTGAAGCCAATTTAGGTTTCACAGAAAATCTAGGCCAGTGTAGACTTACTTAAAAAGACCTTGTCTCAAAAATTTTTTTTTATCATGAGTAAGTGCTGAAACTTATTGAATACTTCTCTCTTTAATTGCTTATTGTGATCTGAACTATGTTTTGGAGTTCTTGGAAAAAAAGCTCTTAGTTATGTTACAGAATGTTTCTATACCCTGGTGATTAGGTTTTTTACATTTATGTTCTAAAGTGAAATGGTATATTCTTTTTTTTTCTCATACTTTCTCTATTAGTCAGCTGCTGTTGTTGTAGCTGAAAAAACAACCGAAACAAACTTATAGAGGAAAGAGATTTGTTGAAGCCTCATGATTAGTAGATGAGTAGTAGGGCAGGCGTGGCAGGGGCAGGAAGCAGGGTTCATGGCAGACAATCTTACATCTTTGTGAGCAGGAAGCAGAGAGAGAAGGAAGCAACAGATTCAGTATAAAAACCTCCAAAGACCCGCCCCACCTGCTCACTTCTGCCAAGTTAGACCTGCCTTCCAAAGTTCCACAACCTCTCAGTGTCACCAGCTGGGTGCCAAATGACATAACCTTTTGGAGACATTTTAGATCTAAACTATAACACTGTCTCTGTTCATATTTTATATGAAGATTATACCAGCCTCATAAATTGGATGCTCGCTTTCTTTTTCTATTCTCTAAAAACAGTTTGTATAAGAGATGGATTCTTTTTTCCTAGAAAGTTTGGTAATTATCACTTATGTTGTCTGGGCTGATGTCTTGGGTAAAGGGCGTTTTAAAAAGGTATTATCTGAATTTTTAAATGATTATTTAGACAGGCTACCAACCGCCCCATGTCAATTTAGTGACTTATTTATTTCCAGAGCAGCAGTCCCCAACGTTTTTGGCATCAGAGGCTAGTTTCATGGAAGACGGTTTTGGTGTGGACCAGGGAGTGGGGTGGTTTGGGGACAACTCAAGCACATTGCATGTATTGTGTAAACGCAGATGAAGCTTCATTCACTCACCAACTGCTCATACTGGTACCAGCTGATCGCCCAGTGGTTGGGGACCCCTGTTTTAGAGAATTTTTTAAATCCAAGCTTCCTCACATTTCTTGCCATGGAGTTATTACTAGCTTATTTGTTCTCATTCTCTGGCTTGGCCTTTTGATGCAGATTCTTTTTTTTATTGGAAATTTTTAATGTACATCTTAATGTGATTAATTCTGACATGCTTTTCATTGTGACATTTCCATATATGCATTTTGATGTACATTATTCATATAGGTTTCCCCTTACCCTCTTGTATGCTTCCCCCCATCCCCCTTCCCCATCTAAGTCTTCTCTATCATTTACTTGGTAATATTTTTCTATATGTCCTTGGGTTCCAGTTCTGTTTAAGATAGAAACTTTTCCTGCAGTGAACTTTGTTTTTATCTTGTCAGAACAATTGCATGCATTTTCTACACCATTTATATTGACACCATTCTTAGCTTTTTTGTTGTTGTTTTATTTTGATCCAACCATTGAATAGGATTATTCCTTCTTATAATTTTTCCTCCTTCTTATAATTTTGATTCAGCTCTCACATATGAGTGAGAACATGTGGTATTTCTCTTTCTGAGCTTGTGTTTGTTCACTTAAAATAATTTTCTCTAATTCCATCCATTTTGCTGTGAATGACCTTATTTCATTTTTCTTGATTGCTGAGTAGTATTCCATTATGTATATGTACCATAGTTTTTTTTATCTATTCTTCTGTTGAAGGGAACTTTGGTAGATTCCATATCCTCGCTATTGTGAAAAGTGCAGCATTGAACATGGAGATGCAGGTGTCTTTGTGGTATGATGACCCATCTCCCTCTGGGTAAATTCCCAATAGTGTTATAGCTGGGTCATATGGTAGATCTATTTTTAGTTTTTTGAGGTACCTCCATATTGATTTCCATAGTGGTTGTACCAATTTACAGCTCCACCAACAATGTAATAATGTTCCTTTTTTGCCGCAACCTCGCCAGCATTTGTTGTTGTTTGTTTTATTGATCTTGGCCATTCTTACTGGTGTAAGGTGAAATCTCAGCGTTGTTTTGATTTGCATTTCCCTAATGGCTAGGGATGTTGAGCATCTTTTCATGTGTTTCATGGCTTTATGGACCTTTTCATCTGAGAACTGTCTACTCAGTTCCTTTGCCCATTTGTGTATTGGGTTATTTGTTTTTTGGGAAGTTTTTTTCTTGAGTTCTTTATAAATTCTAGTAATTAAACCTTTATCTGATGTATAAAATGCGAAGATTTTTTCCCATTCCATGGGGGTTTCCTTGACTCTGTTAATTGTTTCTTTTGCTGTTCAGAAGCTTTTTAATTTCATGTAATCCCATTTATCTATTCTTGTCACAATTTCTTGAGCAATTGGAGTCCTAGTAAGGAAATCCTTTCCTATGCCTATATGATGGAGTGTATTGCCTATCTTGCCTTCTATAAGTTTTAAAGTTTCTGGTTTTATGTTGAGATCTTTTATCCGTTTTGAGTTAACTCTCATGTATATTGAGAGATGCAGGTCAGCTTTCACTTTTCTGCATGCGGATGACCATGTTTCCCAGCACCATTTGTTGAAGATGTTTGCCAGAATTTTATTAAATATTTTTGCATCTAGATTCACAAAGGAGATGGATCTATAATTCTCTATCTTAGATTAATCTTCCTGGTTTAGGTATCAGGGTGATGGTAGCTTCATAGAATGTATTTGGGAGTGTTCCCTCCTTTTCTATCCTTGGAATAATTTGAGGAAGACAGGTATTATATCTTCTTTAAAAGTTTAGTAAAATTCTGCTGTGAATCCATCAGGACCTGGGCTCTTCTTTGTTGGGAGATTTTTAATTACCTTTTCTATTTCTGTATATGTAATGGGCTTGTTTAAGTCAGTTATGTCTTCTGGGGTTAGTTTTGGTAGGTCATACATGTTAATAAATTTGTCTATTTCTTCTGCATTTTCATATTTTTGGAAATACAGTCTCTCTTAGTAATCTCTGACCATTTTTTGTATTTCATTGAAGTCAGTGGTTATGGACCCATTGTCTTTCATAATCCATACCATGTTAGATTTTTCCTTTTTCTTTTTGATGAGGTTAGCCAGAGGTGTGTCTATTTTAGTAATCTTTTCAAAGAACCAGCTCTTAGTCTTATTAATTTTTTGAATTATCTCTTTAGATTCTAATTGAGATATTTCTCCCTTTATTTTTATAATTTCCTTTTGTGAGTTCCATTTAGGATTTTTTTTGTTGGATTTCTAGTGTCTTAAGCTGTGTCATTAGGTCATTTATTTGGCTCTTCTTTATTTTATTGATGAAGGCACTTAATACTATAAATTTCCCCCTTAAAAACTGCCTTTGCTGTATCCCATATGTTTTGGTATGATGTGTTTTCATCATCATTTGATTGTAGGAATTTTCTAAATTCCAATTTGATTTCATCAACAATCCATTGGTCATTCAGTAGTGTATTATTCAGTCTCCATGAGTTTGTAAAGTTTCTAGAATTATTCATGCTCTTGAGCTCCAATTTTATCCGATTATGATCTGGTAAGGAATAGGGGATAATTTCTACATTTTTGTATTTGTTGAGGGAATTCTTATGGACTAGCATATGATCTATCTTAGAAAACGTACCATGTCGAGCTGAGAAGAATGTGTATTCCTCATCGTGTGGATGAAATATTCTGTATATATCTGTGAGATCCAACTAGTTTAGGGTAGAGATTAGATTTGATATTTCTCTGTTGATTTTTTGTTTTGATGACCTTTCTCTTGATAAAAGTGGGGTATTGAAGAC
>VMDO01025156.1:0-28654 GCA_007922755.1 Pedetes capensis | reverse complement strand
TGGACAGGGTTCAGCTGAGCTTCCAGACTAAGACAGACTAGGGAGAAGGACCTGATAGCTCACTCCCGAAACAATTAGCCATTGCAAACCGTATGAAGAGGAGGGAAGCACTGTCAGATAGAGTGCTGGAAAATGAGCCCCCCAGGCTGGAAGGCATTCAAGAAATGACTGGGGAAGAGTTGCCTTCTCAACATAGCGTCGACCTTAATGACGAAGCCCCTGCGACTTCCCTTTGCTGACGAGTCACCTGGGACTCTGGACTCACGGGTCCTTTGTGGCTGGTTTCATGGTTTGGATGTGAAGTGTCCCCAGAAAGACCCACGTCTAGAAGGCTTACACCCAGCTGACGGGTTGCATCACTGAGTGGCGCTGGGGTCCTGGGGCCTCTGACTTGATCGAAGGATTCACAACGTAATGACATTATTGGAAGATGAGGGACATTCGGGGTAGAGCTCTGCTGGAAGAAGTCGGTCACTGGAGTGTGTTCCTGGGGGCTGTAACTGGTCCTGGGCCCCTTCCTCTGTCTCCCTTTGCTCTGTGGTCACCATGAGGTGAGCGCCTTTGCTCCTCCAGGCCCTTCCACCATGATGTTCTGCCAGAGCCCAGAAACAATGGAGCCAGCCATGGACGGAATCTCCGAAACCATGAGCCAAAGCTGGTCTGCCCTCCGTGAGCGCAAGCTGTCAGTCACAGTGATGGACACAGCCTAACGCAGAGAGCGAGAGACTGTGTTCATGCATTTCTCTAAACATTTAAATGGCCAAATCGGAAGGCTTCTGAGAAGACTGTGCGTTAGAGCTGAGCGTGGTGGTGCACACCTGTAATCCCAGCGGCATGGGAGGCAGAGGCAGGAGGATTGCAAGTTTGAGACCAGAGGCAGTCTGCGTAACTTAGTGAGACCCTGTCTCAAAAAGTAAAAAAAATGGACTGGGGGTGCAGCTCAGTGGTTCAGCACTTGCAGAGCATGCAAGTGTGAGACTTTGGGTTCAACCCCCCAGTACCACAAAAAAAGAGGGACCCGGTAGAAGTGGCAGGGCTGGGTGAGGAGGGCTGGGTGGCGATGAAGACAGAGTGAGCATGGGAGAAAAAGAGTGGGGGGCAGGGTGAGGGCTCAGCATCACAGCCATGGTCCACCCCTCAGTCCTGCATGGTCTCCTAGGCCTCTGTTTGCCACCTTGTCCTTGTGACTGTCGGTGACATGGTGCCATCCATAGAGGCTGAGGCTTTGGTTTTACTCCTTTTGTCCAATTTCTCCCACCCTGAAGTGAGCCATGTGGGGTGAATGCTCAGACCCTCTGTCTGTCTGGGGATGGGCCGGAAGTTTCCACGGACACAGAACATAAGAATGAATGAGACGCAAATGAGGTCACGTGGTGCTGGGTCCTGGTCCTGACAGTGAGATCTAATCTGAGGTCAGTTAGCTGAGCTGATATGGGTGATGGGGCGCCAGGGGCCATTTCCCTCCCCTCTCTCAAGGCTAAGGGTGATACGCAGGTGTCCAGGGCTAACCCTACTTTCCGGTTTGACTTCTGCAGTGCATGTGATTTTTTTTTCCCTCTGCATGTGATTTTGGATAATATCTCTAGACTCAGTGATAATGGAGTCCAGTGAGTTTCCCTAATTAAAGGGGGAATTGCTGAGCAATGGCAATCAAGAAGACGGGTCTCTAGTGACAAGTTATAGAACTGTTCCCACTGGCTCCTACCTACATCAGTGATTTCAATAACAAGTGCAAAAATCTACCTGTCTAGCTGGCAAAAGGCTGGGAGTTAGCTCAGTTGGTAGAGCACTGCACTGCAGTCTCTGAGGTCCCAAGTTCAATTCCCAGAACCGCAAAAATGGGAGAAGGACCTGGCAATCCACTCCCAAGGCAATCCCGAAACAGTCAGCCATTGAAAACCCTATGAGGGTCTCTATGAGTCGGATACTGACTTGACAGCACCTAACAACAACAACAACAACAAGCTGGCAAAAACACTCAAAGAATTGTAACTAACTACAGTTAAAATGGATAAATTTTCCTCTATGGGGAGAAGTCCAGGTTGTTTCAAAGTTTCCACTTTTACCAATAAAGTATATGAAATACTTTTCTTATTCTCCATCGGATTTCTAGCAGTGTAATGCGCTCGTTGTTTTTGTTGTTGTTAGGTGCCTTTGAGTTGGGTCCAACTCATAGCGACCCTGTATAAACAGGATGAAACACTTCCCAACACTGTGCCATGCCTGGGACTGTGGCAGTGCTTCTCTGCTATTCCTGGGGTTTTCAATGGCTGATTGTTTCGGGATTGTCTCAGAAGTGACCCCCCAGGTCCTTCTCCCATTTTTGCAGCGCTGGGGTTCAAACCCAAGGCCTTAGAGAGTACAGAGCAGCACTCTCCCAACTGAGCTAAACCCCAGCCCCAGTGTAATGCACTACGAGCTGTTAAGAATAATTGGGTAACTGCTACATGCTTAGCGGGCTGGGATTTAGCTCAGTTGGTAGAGCACCGATATGCAGTCTCTGAGGTCCTGAGTTCGATTCCCAGCACCCCAAAATGGGAGAAGGACGTGGCAACCCACTCCCAAGGCAATCCCGAAACAATCTGCCATTGAAAACCCTATGAAGGTCGCTATGAGTCGGACGCGACTCCACGGCACCTAACAACAACAGCTACATACACGCTTATGAAGATTTGTGATGTACATTTGCACGTCAAAGGAACTAAAAAGTCTCGCAATATAAAAACATGCTGGTTTGCGCTCAGATTGCTCTTTTAATGTACTACTTATGAATGTCTTTTGGAAGTGTTCCAGAAATACTATTTGGGAAACCCTACCCCAGAACATATTTTCCAAAGTTCTTCAATAAGAACAAAAAAGGACACAGAATATTCCACAGGAACACAACCAAATTGGCGGCACCACGGTATCTCCTCAGCCTGCCACACACAGGGGCTTCTCGTTTCGTTTCTTTTAGCTGGTTGTTGTTGTTTTTAGGTGCCGTCGAGTCAGATCTGACTCATAGCAACAACAGAAACAATCACAGCTTGATACTGTGCCATGCACATGAACTTTTTACGTTTGAGCCCATTGTTGCAGCCACTATGTTTCTTCTCATTTTGAGTTGTGCCACATCAGCAAAAGGAAATTTCAGGGGCTTCATCATTATGGTTGAGTCTACTTGGAGTCTACTTGGAGGAAACAGGACTTCCCCAGTTGTTGCTTGAATGCCTTCCAGTTTTGGGGGCTCATTTTCTGGCACTATATTTGACAGTGCTTCTCTGCTATTCATAGGGTTTCCCCTGCTGCTCATAGGGTTTTCAATAGCTAATTGTTTCGGGAGTGGGCTGCCAGGTCCTTCTCCCTAGTCTTTCTTAATCTGGAAGCTCAACTGAAACCTGTCCACCATAGGTGGCCCTGCTGGTATCTGAAATACTGATGGTGTTGCTTTTAGCATCCCAGCAACACACAGCCCAGACAGCTGACCAGCTGACAGACACATGGGGGCAGCTGGGTAGCAGGTATCTATTGACGCCTGCATACCGTTTTGAGCTTTATTTCTTTCATTGCTAGTGAAGCTTTGTGTTTTTCCATGGATAGTTTTGTCACATGAATTTTCTGCCATATGAATTGTATTTTCTTCTCCTCTGATCATGTGAACTTGACCCTGGAAATTGAGCTTGTATATTTGATATCATTGTTGTTGTTAGGTGCCAACGAGTCATGTCCAACTCATAGTGACCCTCATAGGGTTTTCAATGGCAGATTGTTTTGGGATTGCCTTGGGAGTGGCTTGTCACGTCCTTTTCCCATTTTTATGGTGCCGGGAATCTAACTCGGGACCTCAGAGACTGCAGAGTGGTGCTCTACCAACTGAGCTAAATCCCAGCCCCCTCTATATTTGATAGTGAAACTTAATATGCATAGATGGCTAATTTTTTATTTATATTTTTTACACTTTCCACGAGTCTATCTCTTCGTGTTTAATCGTGCATATGATTACATAAGAGTTTAAAATGCTTTTTAACATATTCGAACTCCCCATTTGATCTCCAGTGAGGCACTTCGATCTCTTTAGTTAGCAGCTGTTTACATGGATGGGAAAAACGCAATTCTGTTTAGCCTGTTAAAAGAAATCCGAAAAAATCAAGTTTGTTTTCTGATCAGACAAGTAATATGCGCTTATTATACAAAAAATAATGAAAATAAAAAATAAGGAACAATGATCCCTTGTGATCCCACCACTCAGGCAGCACTGGTAATAGTTTTTTTTTTTTTTTTTTTTTTTTGTGGCACTGGGGTTTGAAACCAGGGTCTCGCGCCTGCATGCTCTGCAAATGCTAGACCACTGAACTGCACCCTCAGCCCATTTTTTACTTTTTGAGACAGGGTCTCGCTAAGTTATGCAGACTGCCTCTGGTCTCGAACTTGAGATCCTCCCATCTCCGCCTCCCAAGCCGCTGGGATTACAGTGTGCACCACCGCGCCCGGTTCAGTGATAGTTTTTGTAGATATTTTCAGACTTTGCTTGGTGTTTAGATACAGCACACTAGAAGGACAAATGAGTTCTGGAGAGCTATTGTACAGCATGTAGATTATGGCTAAATAATGTGTCATACACTTGAAAATCGCTAAGAGAGTAGCTCTTAACATTTCCCACCATTCAAGAAATGAAAGATAATTCTTTGAGGTGGTTGCTGTGTTCGTTAGATTGATTGTAGTCATGATTTCACAATGCACGCATCTACCAAGACATCCTGTTGTATGCAGTGAATACAGTTTTTATTTGTCAATGATATTCCAATGACTCTGGGAAATTTTGCAAGTAACAGTTGGAAGGCGTGTAGCCAGTCCTGTTATGGTAACAGTGGTTTGAATGTTTCTGCCTCGTTTTTTTAATTCTCAGGGTTTTCCCAGTGTCTCTTTTCGAGAGCAGGGCAGTTTGCGTGCAGGGTCACCGCCCGTCAGGGGGACATGGATGGACTTTCTTCCCATTGACAGAGGGCAATCCAGGTGCCAGAGCGGAGCACATCCTGTCTCACAACTCACTGGGCGAAGACTTGCCCTGTTATTTCATTGGTTAGTGCTGATAGTGTGAATCGATTTCTCGCCAACTTTTCTATTTGAACACTCTACATCGTATGATCTAGTAATTCTGGCTTTGCCAATTTTTTTTTTTTTTTTTTTTTTTTTTTGCGGTACTGGGGTTTGAAACCAGGGCCTCGTGCCTGCATGCTCTGCAAGTTCTGGACCACTGAGCTGTGCCCCCAGCCCATTTTTTAACTTTTTGAGATAGGGTCTTGCTAAATTACGCAGACTGCCTCTGGTCTCGAACTTGTGATCCACCTGCCTCCGCCTCCCAAGCCGCTGGGATGACAGGCGTGCGCCACCGCGCCTTGCGTTTGCCAAATTCTTAAGGCTAATGAGGGGAGGTGAATGTCAGACCTCAGCCTGCGAAACCTGCCTCCCTTTGCGCCCAGATACGCATCCACGTGCACACTCGTGTGCACGTACACTTCTGTACGGGGCTCCCTTTGTACTTTTACAAGGGGCATTTTGGAATTCCACAATCAATGTATCACACTTCTAGAAGCACTGATTAAAAAAAAAAAACCCTTTGGAGCCGAATGTGGTGGTACACGCCTGTAATCCCAGCAGCCAGGAGGCAGACGCAGGAGGATCAAGTGATTTCGAGTCCAGCCTGTGCTATGTAGTGAGTTCCAGGCCAGTCAGGGTGGGGTACACCGTGAGATCTTGTGTAGAAAAAAAAAAAAAAAGTCCTTTTAAGGTTTAATGTGAGAGTGTGCAGAGAAGTCAGCTCTCCGGAATGAAAAGCCCCAATGTGTACATTTGCTGATGGCTGTGCTGTAAATATTCTCATCACGGACCCTTTCAAACCATCGTGATTTAACAAACCACTCGCAAATTCGGTGAATATTTAACAATTTTCGTCTTTATTATTGTTTTTTGTTTTTTGAGTCGCGATCTCCGTATGTTGCCCAGGCTGACTGCGACCTTATGATCCTCCTGCCTCAGCCTTCTGAGTGCTGGGATCACGGGCGTGCATCACCACGCACAGCTACAATTGTCAACTTTATTATGCTTCTAATAGCTCAGGGTGTCTGCAGCCATAGCCCTGTGGCATCCGATCCCATCAGATCTCGGAAGCTAAGCAGGGTCGGGCCTGGTTAGTACTTGGATGGGAGACCGCCTGGGAACACCAGGTGCTGTAGGCTTGGGAGAAGGACCGAGCAACCCACTCCCCAAAATCAATGCGCCATGGAAAACCCTATGCACAGCAGAGAAAGCACTGACAATAGTGTTTCACCTGTTGTATGTAGGGTCGCTATGAGTCGGATACCGACTCGAAGGCACTTAACAACAACAATAGCTCAGGGTAAACAGCTTCTCCTCCTCTGCTTCCTCCTCCTTCTTTTTGGTCCTCCTTTGTTTTTCCTATCATAATCTCGTAATATTCTTTAGATAAGCATTGTCTGTCCTCAAGGAAACAGATACTCAATTATTGACTTTTGAACTTGCTCTTGAAATCTGTCATTTTACAAGCTTTTGTTTCTCTCCAGTACTGGCTGTTGAACCCAGGGCCTCTCATGGCCTAGGACAAGTCCTCCACCGCTGAGATGCACCCCTTTGTTGTTGTTAGGTGCTGTCAAGGCGGGTCCGACTCATAGCGACCCCCACAGGGCTTTCGGGAGTGGATTGCCATACCCTTCTCCTGTTTTTGTGGTGCTGGGGATAGAGCCCAGGTCCTCAGAGTGCAGAGCAGCGCTCTACCAACTGAGCTAAACCCCAGCCCTAAGAGGCACCCCTAGCTCCTTTTTTCCAAGTTTTAGATTTTGAGACAGGCTTTTTCTAAGTCACGCAGGCTGCCTCTGGTGTCAAACTTGCAATCGTCCTGCCTCTACCTCCTGAGTCACTGGGCTTACAGGCTCGTGCCACAGCACTCACCTTTATGTGCATTGTTTCTGCTGGGACAATCCTCATTTAAGACATAGCAGGGTAAAGTTTTCCCTTAGGTACTATGTCTTCCAGAAATAATGGACTAGGACTTGTGGTGGCAGGGATTTAGCTCAGTTGGTAGAGCGCTGCGCTGCAGTCTCTGAGGACCCAAGTTCAATTCCCAGCACCGCAAAAATGGGAGAAGAGCCTGGCAATCCACTCCCAAGGCAATCCCGAAACAGTCAGCCATTGAAAACCCTATGAGGGTCGCTATTAGTCGGATACCGACTCAATGGCACCTAACACCTAACACTTGTGGTGACTTCCTAGGTTTATAGTCATGGCTACAGCAGATCTGACACCGTGCTATCTCCCATCCCTATGTCCCGAGGACTCTATTTCTTAGCAACCCGAGCTTGTACTTCTAAATCTGTAGTCTTGATCATGTTTAGAATGAAACGTGTCGTGCATAATTTTAGACAGTGAGGTTTCTCAAATGCCTCATTGGCATTTATTGAAGTAATTAAGTGACTTTTTTTTTTTTTTTTGTGGTACTAGGGGTTGAACCCAGGGCCTCATGCTTGTATGCTTTGCAAGTGCTGGACCACTGAGCTGCACCCCCAGCCTACTTTTTTACTTTTTTTGAGACAGGGTCTGGCTAAATTATGCAGACTGCCTCTGGTCTCGAACTTGCGATCCTCCTGCGTCTGCCTCCAGAGCCCTGGGATTACAGGCGTGCGCCACCCTGCCTAACAGCTATTGAGGTAATTAAGTGACTATTTATTATTTCTAATGCTCATGTAATCACACTAATCATTTTCCTCCTGTAATGGCACCAGCGTCTTCTTGAGACTTCGTTGTGATGCACTTTTTTTTTTTATATGTTTGGAGTCTGCTTGTATTTGGAAGTTTTGAAATAAGCTTTTTGTTTTATAATCAATGTTGGTAGTACAGAGCGTCTCCCATTGTTCACATCTTCCATAACCACAGCGCGTTTGTCAAAACAAAGAAGCCAGCGTCGGTCTGCAAGTGTTTATTAAGCTCCATGCTCCCTCCTGTCATTGGTTTCTCTGGTGGAGTCGGAACTTCTGAGTCTGTGTTTGTGGGTGAGACCAGCCTGTGCATTTCACTATTCTTCTCTGTTTGATTCGAGCTGTATTTGTGCCATCTTTCCGTACTTCCCTCATTGCTCCTGCTCTTATAATAGTTGATTTTCAGCTGGTTTGGTGGTGCACACCTGTCATCCCAGCACCGTGGAGGCTGAAGCTGGAGGCTGGTAAGTGTGAGGCCAGCTTGGGCTACACAGTGAGACCCTGGCTTAAAAAGCACAGGTTGATTTCCTGCAAGGGTTATCCGTTCCTTCCGTCAGCCCATCCTCCAAGCCTGCCTGCTTCTCTGAGCTCTCCTGCGGCTTCCTGTCTGAGTGCCATCACCTCGTGCCAGGGTCACTGCAGTGGCCTCCTTGGGCCGCTCAGCCTCTGTCAGGGGCAGTGAGAGGGGCTCAGGGACCCAGCACCTGCTGGTCATCATACTCGGAAGAAAGAAAGGGGGCCACGGCCCAACAGGCACTGGCGCTGAAGCGTCTACTCCCAAGGGACGCCACCCATGTTGCTGCCATTTTGCTGGTGTCTGGCGAGAGACAGAGCTGAGACATCCGTGGTTCACTCGAGGTTCATAGCCACCTCCAGCCCTCTAGGCAGCTCTCCACATCGCTCAGGAAAGCCAGCGTCCTTTCGATGCCCCGGAGGTCTCACACACTTTCTCTCTCCCTCAGTTTACCCAACCCCCTTTCCCTGACCCGCTCCCTGCGATTTCCCCCTTGCTCACTCTGCCCAAGATTTCCGGCTTGTCTGTTGGTGCTCTGATGCATCAGGAGTCTTCCTACCCCAGGGCTTTGGCACTGGCTGGGGCCTGGGCCCAGAATGCTGTTTCCCCAGTTAGATGCACCAGTGGCTCCCTCGTAGAATTGGCCTCTTCACCACCCACCCTGCCTGACACCGTGGAGCACCCACTCTTCTCAGCAGTCCCGCCCCGCTTGCCCCTTCCTTTTCCACCAGAGTATGTCTTGCTCTCCCACATGCTCTGTCATGCACTTATTTGTAGGACTTATTTTCTAAATTCTCCCACTACAGCTCCATGAGGCAGAGCCTGGGCCTTGTCTGTTTATAAAAATCTGTTTTATTTCCCATGAATGAATAGTTGTCCCACTTATCTGCAGTTTTGCTTCCCATGGTTACAGCTACCATCTGAAAATATTAAATAGAAACTTCCAGAAATAATTAATAAGTTTTATATTCTGCACCATTCAGAATGTTGTTGTTGTTAGGTGCCATTGAGTCAGTATCCAACTCATAGCGACCCTCATAGGGTTTTCAATGGCTGTTTCGGGATTGCCTTGGGAGTGGATTGCCAGGTCCTTCTCCCATTTTGTGGTGCTGGGAATTGAACTCAGGACCTCAGAGACTGCAGAGCGGCGCTCTACCAACTGAGCTAAATCCCAGCCCGCCATTCAGAATAGGATGAGGAAATCTCATGCCACCCCGCTCTGTCCTGCCCTGGATGTGAATTACCCTTTTGTACAGAGTATCCACACTGTATACACTACCCACCTGTTAGTTACTTAGCAGCTGTCTCCGTTACCTATATTGGATGAACATGGTGTCAAGGGGCAGGGGCAGAGGAGAGCACATTCGCATAGCTTTTATTATGTATATTGCTATAATTGTCCTTTATTGTTATCAGTTAGTACTGTTAATCTGTTATGTGCTTAATTTACACACTAGCCTTTATCATGTTGTTGTTGTTAGGTGCCATAGAGGCAGTGTCCAACTCATAGCGACTCTATGTACAATAGGCGAAACACTATTGTCAGTACTTCTCTGCTATTCATAGGGTTTTCAATGGCAGATTGACTTTTGGGAGTGGGTTGCCGGGTCCATCTCCCAAGCCTGCAGCACCTGGTGTTCCTAGGCAGTCTCCCATCCAAGTACCAACCAGGCCCTACCCTGCTTAGCTTCCGAGATCTGACGGGATTTAGCGCCACAGTGGCACAGCTGCAGGCATAAGCTTTATCATAGGGATGTATGTATAGGAAAACTCAGCATATCCAGGGTTCAGTACTGGCCAGAGTTCCAGGCATCCACTGGGGTCTTAGCATGGACTCCCAGGGATGGTAGGGCGACTGTGCCACCTTTCTCTTGAGAAACAGCCCCTCTCAGCCTCAGAGGTCGCTCTTCTGTGATTTCCCTGCTGCGTCTCCATGTGGCGGCTGGGGTAGGAGAGAGCGGAGGGGAAGAAGGGGAGAGTGGAGTCCTCAGCAAGGGCTACCACGCTGGCTCGTTGGCTCTTCCCCCAAAGGCCTCTGGGACCCAGGGAAGTTGGTTATCATTAATTGGCTTTACCATTAAACGGCAGACTCATGAAGAGATCTTGCTGTCGAATTGCACAAGTGGCCACTTGGGGAACTGCCCTGCCTATTTGTACTTGGGGACAGGGGGCCTCCCTGGCTGAGTCCAGGGACAAATCATGGCCCCAGCACTGAAACTGATGTGGTTTGCAATAATTTAGAGGGCTTTTCACTGAGCAAAGTTTAAGAAAAGGAAGAAAAAGCCAGCTCGTAAAAATCTGTTTGAAAAACCTCAACGTACGTGGTTGCTTTAAAACCCTTCCGTTGTTTCTAGCTTTATTCAGTAGAATTTTTATTAACTTAATATGTTTTCCCTTTCTCTCACTTTTGCACCAATAGAAATGTTTAGATGATGTCTTTTAAGCCTTCTGAAGTGGAGGCTTTTACTTTCCAGGGCCGTAGTCCACCTGCCAATTTGCGAATGGGCCTGTTTGGGTCTGAGCATGGGGCAGTTCCTCTTAGGGCCCTGTCCTCACCCCGCCCCTTAGAAGGCTTCAGCCCAGGGGGGCTTTTTTTTTTTTGTGGTACTGGGGGTTGAACCCAGGACCTCGCACTTCCATGCTCTGCAAGTGCTGGACCACTGAGCTGTGCCCCCAAGCCCATTTTTTAACTTTTTTTTTTTTTGAGACAGGGTCTCGCTAAGTGATGCAGACTGCTTCTGGTCTCGAACCTGTGATCCTCCTGCCTCCACCTCCCAAGCTGTTGGGATTACAGGCGTGCACCACCGCACCTGGCTCTAAGGGAGGATTTTGTTACAGAAAAAGCGTGAGTGAGGGTGGGTGGGAGGCCAGCACAGGCACACGAACCTGCTTTTCCGTTTTGCTTTCCGGCTGCTGTAGCTTTGAGGGTTCCCTGGTAGCAAGGGCAGGGCTGTGGGTGGGACTCCCCTGTCGCCTGGCCTGAGATCTCAGGGGCAGCTCTGTGTCCATTACCTCCTCTCCCCACATCCAGGGGGCTTCCTATGTCCTCCCCAGCCTGTTCCATCTCTTCAGTGTCCTCTGTCACAGAGTTGAGCACCTGGCCTGGCCCTCACCGGAAGCATCCCCACATCTCGCACTGGGCTGGGTACCACCCACGCCCTCCCACGAGGAGCCCAGCTGGACAGGGGCTTCACCGGTGTGCACCCTTCCCAAATCAGTGGGCATGGATGGGGTGTCTCAGGGAAGGGGGCAGGGTGGGTTTAGGGTGAGGGTGATGTCACCGCCAACACATCAGACCCCAGAGGTGAGGTGAGCAGGGTATGTGTCTGGGTGGGGCAGTGACCACAGGGAGTGAGCAAGCGAGTCCAGGAGGCCCACTTTCTCCCAGAGGGGCCAAAGTCCCAGGACGTGTGGCAGGTCCCACGCTGGGTGCATGGTGACGGGGTGGGCGCCCCTGCTGGGCTGGTGGGGGCTGTGTCTGCCCTGGGCGCCTCTTCCCTTGCTGCCCTCTGCCTTCACGTGCCCTTCACCAGCCAAGCCTGGACATGCGGGGGAGGTGGGCCGGCCTCGCCCCGCGTGGCCTTCCCTGGAGCAGAGGTGGTGTGTGGGCAGCAGTTCGCCTCTTTGCTCTGTCACCGAAAGGACGCAGCACACCAGTGTGTTCGCAGGCGGTGGTGTTTTCAGGATGCTAAGCGAGGGCCCTGGGGTCGCAGATCTCCTGTGCTGGATTCCCAGCCTGAAGGTTCACCTGAGGTGCTCAGTGTGGTGAACGCTGGAGATCGTTTTGCCGCCTCACCCTGTGACATCGCTGGGTGGGGGGGCACGGGAGATGTCACACTTCTGTTCTCACCAACCTCTAACGGCTGGTATTTTAAAGGCTGTGAACAAACCAGGGTCCAGGTAGGGAGGAATTGGGAGGAAATTGGCAAAACCCCAACACTGGGAAAACGGCTTCTAAAGATCTGGTTTGTAAACTAGAAATCTAGGGAAAATGAAAGTAACTTGGTTGGATGTTTGTACAAAACCCTTCACAAATCCCCCAAACCGGATTGGACAATTGGACTCAAAGCTGATTGGCTCAGGCCATTCCGTGGGTGAGCTATATAAGGAGCTGCATTGTGGCAGCTCAATCCTTTTTCTCACGGACCATCAGCTAAGCAAGACATTTCCCTTTTTGGCCGGGATCTTCGACCACCAACAAGGAAAGACCCTGTTCTTGCCCAGACCACCAATGAGGAAACAGCTTTTTTGGCTCTCTCGCCCAGACCTTCGGTGAGGAAAGAGCGCTCTCCCGCTGTGACCATCAATGAGGAAAGAACCCACTCTCCATCTGATCACAGACGAAGCAAGAACTGTCTCCTTGTGACCACCAGGACCACCAACACGGGTGTTTGCCCCTGGAAGGCAAAAGCGCCCGAGGCTTTTCCTTTCTCCTGTCTCTGCCGACATCCCAAGGGCCTCAGGAGTCCTCACCCCTCACCCGAGGGTCCTGAGTGAATTGTGTTTAGTATCTGTGTGTGCGGTGTGTCTGAACATCCGGGCCAGACTGGGAGGCCTGCACCTCACAGTCACTGATAGAAATCATGGGGATCTTCAAGTCGCTGCCCCAACCAGACACATACCCTCCTCACCTCACCCTTGGGGAGCTTCTACCCTCCTGTCAGGTCTGATGTGTTGGCTCTGACATCACCCTCACCCCAAACCCACACTGCCCCCTTCCTTGAGACACCCCGTCCACGCCCATGGATTTGTGAAGGGTGCACATGGGTGAAGTCCCTGTCCAGCTGGGGTCCTTGTGGGGAGGTATGGGTGTTACCCAGCCCAGCCTGGGATGTGGGCATGCTTCCAGTGAGGGCCCGGCCGGGTGCTGGACTCTGTGACAGAGGACACTGAAGAGATGGGACAGATATTGCAGAGATGTTGCAGACGTTGAGATGGTGTTTGGGCTGATCCACCCTCCAGAGTCCCGGACATCACGGGGCCTGTTGCTTGGCTTATTGCTTGTGTTAGGAAAGCAGGGCTGTTTCCAGGACAAGTTCATTTAAAAGTTGGGCTAACTGGTTGTGGTGTCATTTGCCGATCTACCTTTCTAAGCCCGTGTGGGTTTTGTTTTGCGTGTAGTGTATCATTCTGAGAAGGGCCACAGGATGGAAAAGTGCACTGAAAGGTCCACCTTGCAGCAAAGCCTCGGGACTTCGGCCCTGGCTGTCTTTCACCCCACTGGAGAGAGATGTACCCCGAGCCTCCAGATCCGAGTGGTTCACATGAGTCCGGGTGATTCTCCACTTACGTGATTTCGGGGTGGGGCAGAGTCACTGGGATAAACACAGAAACTGAAAACCTCACACAGAAGTCACAGATGGCTGCCTGTCCATGAATGTGCCCAGGGCAGTGGCTCTCAGTGCCCTATCACAAGGCTCTTTTGGGGCTTCCTTAGCTCAGTATACCCTGTTTTTTGTCCTCTCCCATCCTTACCCTGCCTCCTCCCCACCTATCCAAACATATTGTGTTCTTTAAAGTCTTACCTCCTCCAGGAAGACCTCCTGGATTCACAGAGGCCAGGACAACGCACCCTCACTGGCCAGGCTGTCATGGTGAAATGATGCCTAATCTTTAAACAGACTTTCCTGAGCTTCATGTCTGGTTCTAAGTCATGTGGCCTCCCCATGGGTGCTGGATTCCCCCCACTGGGCTGTGGAGCCCCGGACGAAGGGCCCTGCCCAGGGTCTCTGCATCCAAGTCTCAGCTGGCATAGTACCCAAGCACCACAGTGAAATGGGTCAAAAATGATTGCCAGGGGACAGTGGCGCAGAGCCCAGAGCACCCTGAGTTGGCAGTTGTTTGCTTCTGAACAGCGGGAGCGGGCTGACCGGTGACACTGTGGGCTGGGTATCAGTCAGCTGTCATCACTGCATTAGAAAAACCAACCTGAACAAACATGGGGAAGAGATTTACTGGAAGCTGACAGTTAGTGGATCGGTCCATAATGGCGGCAGGACAGGTGTGGCAGTGGCAGGAGGCAGGGCCCAGGGCAGATGACCTTACGTCTTCGTGAGCAGAAAGCAGAAAGAACAGAGCCTTGGGTCCAACGGGGGAGAGGGTACCTCCAGAGGCCTCCCCCAGCGATATCACTTCTGCAAAGCTAGGATTGGCCTCCCAAAGTTTGAAGACCTCCATGAACAGCGCCATCAGCTGGGGACCAAATATGAAGGCATGTGACATTTGGGGGGCACTTCCTATTCACACCATGGCAGGCTGTGAGTGTGGGGCCATGCTTTGGATGGACGTTCCAGTCTTTTCTCCTGTCTCCGTACCCACAAGGGCCTCCTATCTGGTTGGTGCCCATGCTCACAGGGGTCTAGCTAAGGGAAAGAGCTGGGCACAGTGCATCATTACAAAGACCTGACAGAGGGAAGAAGGGTCACCCTGCCCCAGGACCACAGGAAAACCTTGCCAGCTCCTCACTCTTTCCATTCTCTTCTGGGAGAGTGGGTAGGGAACTCACCACTTCTCCCCTGCCCCAGATGTCCAAATATTTTTCTCGTTAATTGTACATTTTCAGCTGGACATGGTGGCACACACCTGTAATCCAAGTGACTTGGGAGGCTGACGCAGGAGGATCATGGGTAGAGGACAGAGGCAGCCTGTGTAACTTGGTGAGACCTTGACTCTAAATTTAAGAAAATGGCCTGGGAGTGCAGCCCAATTGTAGAGCACTTGCAAAGTATGTGCCAGGCCCTGGGTTCAAGCCTTTAGTATAGCAATAAAACCAAACAAGACAGCACATTTTCAGCAAACTGTACTATCAGAGAGGAAAATCCCACTGGCAGAGGATGGGGAGGAGGAAGAAGAAGAAATTAAGGGGAAGATGGAAGAGAAGCAGGAGGAGGAGGAGAGAAAGAGAAAGCTGTGTTTTCACTCTGGAATGGCAGTTCCCAACTTTTTTGGCACTGGGGACTGGTTTCACGGAAGATAATTTTTCCATGGACTGCTGATCTGACAGGAGGCAGAGCCTCAGTGATGCAAGCTATGTGGTGCAGCTATAAATATAGATAAAACTTCACTTGCTCACCTCCTGCTGTGTAGCCCAGGAGTTGGGAACCCCTGCTCTAGAAAATAACCATTTGGAAAAATAAAACTTCCTAGCCATCGAGGCCAGATTATAACTCAATGGGTTCATGCATGATTTCAGACCCAGATTTATCCAATGATTTAACAGACATTTTCCTTTAAGCCATTCCAAATTTTACTTACCCCATCTGAGAATTTGGGGCCTATTTGGGCCAATAGTCCTCAGATTCTCACCAAATTTTCAGTGTAGGCTAGTAGAGGAGGCAAGGGCTGTGAATTTTGGTGTTTTTATTTATAATATGAACAATATGTCATCTGACATTAATTCCTTGTCCTTATGCAAATAAAAATAAAAGACAGCATTTTGGAGGGCTGGCTCTGTGTACAAACAGTGATAAAATCAATATCACACTTACACATGGGCTTGGACTTCTTCACCTCCTTTCAAGTTTAAAGAACCGAGGCAAGAATGAGGACAGTTCTGATCCTAGGCTCTTTTGCCTTGCTGTCTACCTGAAGTTTGATCCTGACTTTTAAATCCAGACAATGCCTTTGTTCTCTGAATCTGGCTAAGACAGTTGGGATAAGTACATGACTCCAAAAGCAGAGCCCCAGGGAGGGATTTGGGGGCTGGATCACACACTAGTGAGGCACTCATGAGGGCCTCATTTCTGTGGGTGGTGGCGGTTCTGGCCCCCATGGACAAGGTTCTTACCTGTGGTGGCCTGGGTGAGGTGCACAAGGAAATGAGGCACAGGTTATGTGGGGTTGTGGCAGTTGAATGGCGTGAAGTGGGCTGCCTTTCGTTACCTGGCTCTAGGAACCTGGAAAAAGAAAGCGTTTGGTTTAATGTAGCCAACTGTCAACTCAAATCAAGCTTTGGAAGCCAGAGTGCCTCTGGAGGCGTTTAGTGGTTTTCATTTTCTGTGGGGCAGATGGTACTGAAAATCAGGCTCAGGATCTGATTGTAAGAGTAGCAGCGCTCCAAGGAGATGAATGTGCAGATCTGCTTTGTTCAAGGCAGGATCTTGATGGGGAAAGAGTGGGGCTCTGTGATCCAGGGTGGTAACATGCAGGTGGATGAGCCTGAAAATCCTGCCCTCCTGATCCCCTTGGACCTCCTTGCCGGTAGAAGCAGTCCTCTGTCAGCAGAGGATAGATGCCGCCTTTGCCCAGGGATTCCCCAAGGCCTCAGTGCCTCACCACACTTACCCTTCTCTCTCTGTGTCCCCACCACCCTTAACACGTCTAGATGGATGAGGACGGTAACTACGGCCAGCCCTCGGCATGATGTGAGTGGAGGAATTCGTTCCCCGCCTGAGTGGAACAGCTCACCCGGTCAGCAAGCAGGAGCTGGTCCGTAGGTTCAGTGGGAGCCCAGGAAGTA
Organism: Pedetes capensis; assembly: GCA_007922755.1. NCBI lineage: Eukaryota > Metazoa > Chordata > Mammalia > Rodentia > Pedetidae > Pedetes > Pedetes capensis. Next base: position 11,934 of record VMDO01025156.1, on the reverse strand, counting down.
GGGGTGGCAGTGTGCATAGCTCGGGTCACAGACCCCGGTCCCGTTAACTAATTAGCTAACCAAGTAGAAGGCAAATTTGGTCTCCTTGAGGCAGGATCCTGGAATACAACTGCCAGTTTACACAGGAATTCTCTTCCTGGTCCTTCCTCAAGGAAGTCCTTAGGGTTGCGAGGAGTCCTTAGGGTTGCAGAGACTGTTGGATGTGAGCCTGAAACCCCACTGTTGTTCCCATTGTTAGGCTTTTGTTGCTGTGACAAAATCCCTGACACATGAACAAGGAAAGGAGAAGAAAGGTTTTGCTTTTGTCCACGGTGCCAGAGGTTTCAGTCCATGGTCACTGGGCTCTGTTTCTGGGTCTGTAGCGAGGGAGACAGAAAAAGAATTGATGCTTTTGAATTGTGGTGCTGGAGACGTCTATAGAATATGCCATGGATTGCCAAAAGAACCAACAAATCTGTCCTAGAAGAAGTGCAACCAGAGTGCTCCTCGGAAGCAAGAACGGCCAGACTGTGTCTTACATATTTCAGACATGTAGTCAGGAAAGATCAATCCCTAGAGAAAGACATCATGTTTTGGAGAGTGGCAGGTCAACGCAAAGGAGGAAAAACCTCCACCAGATGGATTGACACAGTGTCTGCAACAATGGGCTTCAACATAAATAAGATTGTTTGCCTGGCACAAAATCGGCAAGTGTTTCGATCTGCTGTGCATAGGGTCGCTATGAGTTGGACTTAACTCAACGGCACCTAACAATAACAGCAACAAGCGAGGCAGCACAGCATGGCTGTGATAGGCGGCTGCTCCCCTCCTGACGGCGAGGAAGCAGAGAGAGAACCCAGGTTATGTGGCTTTCCCTTTCCCCCTTTACTCTGTCTGGGCCCCCAGTGTAAGGGATGGTGCCACCCCCGTCCAGGGCGAGTCCTCTCCGTGGTTGGCTGTCCATGGCAGCGCCCTCACAGCCGTACCCAGAGGTGTGCCCCACTCCTCTCCCAGGTGCTTCTCAATCCAATCACGCTGGCAGTCCACATCAGCCATCACACCTGGGTACGGTTGTGGGTCATGGAAGCCAGCTGGTAAACGGAGCTCCTGCCCAATGCCCTCTCACAGCACAGCCGATAGATTCAATGCCCTGTGGTCACTTCCCTGGACCCTTGTGGTGTCACTGTGGTAGCCCTGTGCAGCTTCTTTGTTTAACTTTCTGACCTGTGCGGAGAGAGACACAAGTGGGAAGAGCGGGGCAGAGGACCCCGAACCTGTCGCCTCTTGGAAAGCCAGGAAGTTGGAAGCAACCCTGCAGGGCAGGAGGAACCGCAGAGGGGCGGTCCCAGCACCAATGTCTTAAGAGAGGTGCAGCCCCATTGTGTCCCCACTGAAGTTACCTGCCTGGCACCTGCAAAACCCAAATGGATCATGGTGCGTGGTGCTGTTGTAAACTCAACCCCATTCCGGCCGCGTGCCAGATGCAGCGAGTCTACTGAAGAAGACTGACACCTTCCTCACATTTGGCATGAGGCTCTTTGCCCACTTACTGCCAGCTCAGGCCCTCTCCATTCCTCTTTCCAGAGTCTTTTTTTTTTTTTTTGTGGTACTGGGGGTTGAACCCAGGGCCTCGCGCTTGCATGCTTTGCAAGTGCTGGACCACTGAGCTGCACCCCTAGCCCTTTTTTTTTCTTTACTTTTCGAGACAGAGTCTCACTAAGTTACGCAGACTGCCTCTGGTCTCGAACTTGCGATCCTCCTGCCTCCGCTTCCCAAGCCACTGGGATTACAGGCATGCGTCACCGCGCCTGGTTCTCCAGAGTCTTGGTGACAGGCAGTAGAATTTCCCTTTGTGGTAGGACAGATCTGCTGCTGCCGAATTCTCTCAGACTCTATTGGTCCAAAAGTGTCTTTATGTCACCCTTTCTGCCACTCTTGTGGGTTTTTTTTGTATTATTTTTATTTTTTGGACGGTGGTTGTTTAAACCCCACCCCTTGCTCAAGCTAGGCAAGTGCTCCGTTGCTGAACCGCACCCCGGCCCCTTGTTTGTTTATTTTGACACCATGTCTTGCTATGTTGCACAGGCTGCCTCTGTCCTCAAAGTTACAATCCCCTTGCCTCGGCCTCTCAAGTTACTAGGATTCCAGGCATGCACCACTGCACCCGGCTGCCACTCTTTTTTTTTTTTTTTTTATGTACTTTGTCCCTGGATATACTTCTGCAGTCTGGATTTTAAATATCACGCAGAGGCCTATATGTTAAAGTCTCGGTCCCCAAGGGAACACTACTGGGAGGTGATGGAAGCTTTAGGAGGCAGGGCCTCCTGGGAGGGCTGTGGGTCATTGGGGCAGTGCCCTCGCAGGGGCTAGTGCGATCCAAGCCCTTTGTTCTTTCCGTTTCACTTCCCATCCATGAGCTGAGTGCCTTTGACCTGCTGTGGCTTCTGTTGGGGTCCGCTGCGGCCCGGCAAAAGATCACGGAGCCTCACCTCAATGCCAGTTCACACGGGGACCCTCGGGAGCGGGCAAGACCTGGTTGGTGGTGCCAAGGAGGACCTCGGAAGCCTTCAAGAACCACAAATGGGAACTTTATTAGGCTACTCCTCTGCGGGACAGCCTAAAGCTTTCTAGCCCACAGCACAGGTTGCTGCTGCTACGATGGAACAACAGCTCTGTATCGGAGTGACAAACAGCTCTGATGTCCTTCCTGGCTGTGCCGGTGGCTCAGTGATGTTGCCTCTCACGGGTCGTCTTCTCCTCTCACCTCCTCCCTGGAGTGGGGGGTGTTGAGGGCTCTTCTTGGCCTGCTCGAGGTCTTCTTTCTTGACTCGTGGAGTCTTGGCTCTCAACGGCTTGTTTGAAAGTCTGGATGATCAAAACGGTGAAGTCAGGTGTACGGTGTGACAACCAGAGTCAAGGTGGTCAGGAAGAAAGAACTAGACCCCCGAGGTAGTCGGTGGTCTATTTACATACACTCTAGGTGGGGGTGTGGACCAGGGTGCAACCAATCAGAGAGCAGCTCATGCCAGGAGGAGCAGCTCTCCCTGTGAGGGCTTGGAAAAGTGTACTTAGGATTGGAGGGTTAGGTGCAGACGGGACCAATCACTGAGCTTTCCTTAGTAACCAATCGGATAGCTCTGGGCAGCCAATCAGGCTGAAAAAGGCCACCCCAGAGCTGGGCTGTTTGGGGGCCATCTTAAATCACTCGATGGGAGAAGTAATAGGTTAAGGAGAGACCGCAGGTGAAAAGTGAACTGAGACTCAGGTAGATTAGCTCTTAGGGAGTCAAATAGGTCCCAGGCTAGATTCCTGGGATAAAGGTAACCTGAGGTGGCAGGAACAGGGCAGGATCGGGGGAGGAGCCAGCCCGGACCGAGTGGGCCTCGGCCCCAGCACCCTCCCGGTCCACCTCGGGGGTGTCCAGAGAATTCCCCATAGCTTCTCCATCTTTGCCACCTGGCATCCGCATCGTGCCTAGAAGCAATGAATCCGCCTGATGGTAGACTGGACCCTCGGAGACAGGAGGCAAAACAAGCCATCCCTCCTTCGAAGTTAGTGATCCCAGGCATTTGCTATGGTGACAGAAAGCTGGCAGACCCACTAACCGTTCTTTTCTTTCAACGCTTTTCTTTGGGGGTGAGAGATCAAACTCTTTCAGCCCTTGAAATTCTTCTCTACACTTTCTGAGGGCTATTGCTTCTGATGAGACATCCAAGTTCCCATTTGTGGTTCTTGAAGGCTCCCGATGTCCTTCCTGGCACCGCCAACCAGCCCTTGCCCGCTCCTGAGGGTCCCTGAGTGAACTGGTATTGAGGTGAAGCTCTGTGATCTTTTGCCGGGCCGGAGCAGACCCCAACAGAAGCCACAGCAGATCAAAGCCACTCGGCTTTGCTTCCCTGTGTGTAATTCATCTTTTCCATCTGACTCCTTTCAAGATCTCATTATCTTTGTTTTTAAGCAGCTTTACTAGGACGTACCTTAGGTGTGCTGGCTGCGGTGGTGCATGTACTTGCTGTACAGGATGAGGCAGGAGGATCACGAGTTCGAGGCCAGCAGGGGCTACACCTTTGCCTGCAGCTGTACCATGGTGGCATCCAATCCCGTTGGATCTCAGAAGCTAAGCAGGGTCAGGCCTGTTTAGTCCTTGGATGGGAGACTGCCTGGGAACACCAGGTGCTGTTGACTTGGGAGACGGACCCAGTAACCCACTCCTAAAAAACAATTAGCCATTGAAAACCCTAAAAAGAGCAGAGAATCACAATAATAATGTTTCACCTGTTGTACATAGGGTCGTTATGAGTTGGACATTGACTTGATGGCACCTAACAACAACCACCACCTTAGGTGGGCTGGGCGTGCAGTCCAGTGGTAGAGCACTGGCAAAGTATCTGCGAGGGTCTGGGTTCAACCCCTCAGTAAAAGATGGATCCACTTGCTAGAGCCTTGGATTCTGGCTTTCACATGTTCAACTCCAGCTCACCTGGTTTCTTTTCCTATCTCCAGATCAGGGGCAACGTGAGCATTTAGTGGACCCTTACTTGGAAACCAGTCACCTAAGGGATTCTGGGCAAACCGTCTAGGGGTCTCTCTGACTCCTGAGTTATCACTTTCTTTCATCACAACCGATCAGCCAAGGTATTTTTCACGTGTCTTTGTGCAAAGCGGTTGTATGGCTATGTTGAAAGCAGGTGGTCGTCCCCAGAAGTAGCAGAAAGCAGCCCTTTCCCAGGGCCTGAGACGCAGCGGCCCAGGCGCGAGGAGCCACGGTGTGCCCTTGGTTTCCCAGTGTTCTGCCAGGGGGCTGTAAAACATCTTTCAGCTCAAGTCACCTCAGGATCCAACAAACGAGACTGCCATTGTCAAGGCAGCCGTGCAGGGAGGCGGAGAGCGTGTGTGCGCTGAATATCTGCTCGAACCACGTTTGATGTCTCCGAAGGGACTTCTAAGCCCTTGGAGGGGAAGCGTGCACAAAAGTCCTTTCACAAACGCAACCTGGCTGTGGCGGACGACGGGTCTGGCTGGAGCTCTATTGTCCGTGCGGTCAGGGCGCTGTGCTCATAATCCATCCTGTGACATTTGCATTTGCAGTTCCTCTGGCCCCACAGGCAGCTTATGCAAAGCAGCTGAGGGTGGGAGGGTGGGGGCGGGCAGAGCCTTGTGCGTTTACTTATAAGATCTGTCCCTGGAGCATGCGCCCACACTAGTGAGAGGCTCCTGAAGCTCTGAGCTCGCCCTTCCTGAGACAAGAACCTGGGGAGCTTATCTGCCTGGGAGGTTCATGGTTAGCCCCCCGCAGGGCAATAAGAGCACCTCCTCTGTTCTACCATCCCCCCGAAGGCCGAGGGCCTCACTCAGCGAGATGCCCACGGCCCTCCATCCTTCCACATTCTTTCCCCTTGACTGACTCTCAAAGGATCCATTTCAATGTGCAAGAAAACGCGCAGCATCTTGGGCGACGCTGATTCCGATGCTCGGAGACGTCGTCTGTGAGACAGATCGCCTCTGCTGGGCGACAGGGGACAATCGACCCCACGGCTGAGCGACAGTCGGTCTCCCCGCAGCCACGCCTCCGAGGGGGTCTCGAGGAAGGCAGCCTCGGAGATTAGGAGTTTGGAGAGGGAGGCAGCGGATGTGGGCTGAGTTGGGGCTCCATTTCCTCTGTGGTGTTCTGGGTGAGGTAAACTCAGGCAGCGCTTCCTTGGGAGCACGGAGAAGTGACGTTCCTAGGCGCTGTCCCCAGAGTTGTTTAAATGAGGCTGATGTGGGAGGCCTGGCCTGGCCCTGTGCCCATTTGCCACCCCATCTGAGCCATCACTGAGCCAGTGGGAGGAGGAGATGGCCCGCTCTGGGGAGCCGAGGAGTTCACGCAAGCCCACGTCCAGCCCGTGAGCGTCGACTGACCATTTACTCGGTCCCGTGTGCAATGTCAGGATGAATACATTAAAAACCCACGTCTCTGCTGGGAGGGCGGGAATGTCCATAACTAACATGGCGCAAGACGGAGCTGGGGTCGGGGGAGGTCTACGAAGAAAGGCAGAAGAATGTTCCAGAAAAGTGACTGCTTCTGCCTCGGAGCCCCTGGAAGCACCACACGATGGGTGCTAGTGCAGGTGGGCCCTGAGTGACCCAGGCATGGTCCCTGGTGGGGTGAGGTAATTTGCCCGGGCAGCTGTGATGGAACACCACAGACCAGGGGCCTCACAGGCAGACATTCGTCCCCTCATGTCCTGGAGGCTGGAAGTCCAGGCTGAGGGTGTCGAAAAATTGGTCCTCCCAAGGCCTCCCTCCTTGGCTGGTGGAGGGCGTCTTCTCCCTGTGTCCCCATGGTGACCCTCTGTCTGTCTGTGTCCTCATCTCATTTATAAGTCGCATGGGTGGGAGGGCTCAGCTTCATGACCTCATTTAACGTCGTCACCTCTTTGAAGACTCTCCAACCCAGTTGCATCCTGAGGTACTAGGGGTCAGGGCTTCCCCTGTGACTGCTTGGGGGTCACAACTCGTCCCCAAAGTGGGGGATGTCTCTCCACAGAGGAGTGAGAGGCAGCAAAGCCAGAGAGATCTGAAAGGGCAGGGTCTGAGGTCCAGGTTTCCTGGATGCAGAGCCTGAGGCGAGGATCAGGGTCCACATGATTTACTGAGGGGGGCTCTCAGGAGACAAAGTGGGAGCCGAGAGTATACCTGGATGGGAGAGCACCTGCTTTGCATGCACAAGGGCTCGGATTCAATCCTAGAACACGACCCCCCCAAATGCAAATGAAAGAGGTGGTGTGGGGGTGGGTTGGGGAGTTCTGGAAGGCAGTGAGGTTGGCCAGAGGCTGGCCAGCCCCATCCGTAGGGAGCGGAGGAGCGTGGCTGGCTCCACAGTTCTGGTCCCCCCGTGAGACCTTGGGATCTCTCCCACCGAGGATCAGTTTGTCCTTGGCTGTGTCTGTTGCAGGGGGTCCCAGGCGCTGTTCTAGGTCAGGTGGCCCCCCTACAGTTGATGCTGATTCCTGGACAAGGAGGATTCCCCCAGAGGCTGGGGGACCTCAGTGAGCATGCGGACAGGGCTGTCCACTGGGGCTGACCCCTGGTCTGCAGTGGGAAGGGATCCTGGAAAATCTGCAGAGCCCCACATGCCAGGCCAGTGCTCTGGACTTGACTGTTGGGGCGGAGTGTCCTGGGACCCCCACTGGCCACTCCTGCTTTTCGGTCCCTCTATCAGCACACCCATCCACCTGGGCTGAGGTGGGAGATGGACAAAGAAGATCCCAACCTTCAGTGTTTCCTGGGTCACCCCAGCCCTGAAAACAGGGCAGGAAACCATGCTTGGCTCCTGTGCCTCTCTCCCCTGGCCACCCAGCCCCAGGGCTCTTGCATGGGATGGGGACCTAGTGAGTGGGTAACAGAAAACCCCGGGACCAGCCTCTGTGTCTAGAGAACCACTTTTGCCTCCACTCTTTGGGCTCCTTCAAAAAGAGCCCGCTTAAATCTGATGAGGGCTGGGATTTAGCTCAGTAGGTAGAGTGCTGCGCTGCAGTCTCTGAGGTCCCGAGTTCAATTCCCAGCCCGCAAAAATGGGAGAAGGGCCTGGCAATCCACTCCCAAGGCAATCCTGAAATAGCCACTGAAAACCCTGTGAGGGTTGCTATGAGTCGGATACCGACTCGAAGGCACCTAACAACAACAAATCTGATGAATGAATCAAAATGGGCCAAATGAATGAATGGATTTGTGCATGTCTCAGAGGCCGTGGCGGCCCAGGGGAGGGGCAAGAGGGCTGGCTGGGAACAGAGGCTGCCGAGCCATGGGCCCCGGCCCCAGGTGAAGGGTGAAGACTAAGCTCCCACGGAAGCACCACGGTTTCCGGCTCCAGGCATTGGAGGCGGGGCTATTGGGAACAAGGAGGAGCTCACACCGGCTCCAAACACGGTATTCTAGCGAGGGTTCCAGGTGTCCTCGCTGTCCTCGCCCCAGATCGGGGGATGATAATGTTCTTGGGCTTCCTAAGTACTCGGGAGCTTTGGAGATCTGAGCATGGCGTGGAAGGAGCATGGGAAGGGTTTGCGTGGCCTCTGACCTTGACGTTTAACGTGCCCCTGTCCTCCACGTAGGAAGCGTGCGCAGGGTCTAGAGCCACCTGTCTTCAGCTGCTGTGTGTACCACGGACGCTGGCCTTGGCCATGCTTTAGGACACTAAGTGGTGGTTGGTGAATGGAGGTAACTGGAACCTGAACTTGTCAACCTGCTGAATCCATCCCAGGCTTTGGGGACGGAAGGAGGGGAGAGGATGCTGACCCAGGTCATACCCCACCCTGCTTTGATTCCACCTCAGTGGGAGAAGGGTCCCCCAAAGTCCTCTCAACCCTGCCCACAGGGCGGCTTGGGGGCACAGCATGGTTTTCTCCTGTCCTTCCATAAAGAATTGCTCGCTCACACCAGCGGAACAGCTGTTAGAAGGAGCAAGGTCTTGCCCAGAGGTAGACCACCTCATGTTATAAAGACTTGCTTTTAAAGCCGGGCGCGGTGGCACTGGCCTGTAATCCCAGCGGCTCGTGAGGTGGAGGCAGGAGGATCGCAAGTTCGAGACCAGAGGCGGTCTGCATAATTTAGCGAGACTCTGTCTCAAAAAAGTAAAAAACTGGGCTGGGGGTGCAGCTCAGTGGTCCAGCACTTGCAGAGTATGCAGGTGCAAGGCCCTGGGTCCAACCCCCAGTACTGCAAAAACAAAACAAAAACAAAAAACAAAAAACTTGCTTTTGGAAACAATGCATTGGACTCCTTATAGAAATAGGGGTCCCTCCCTTTCCCCTCCAAGTCTGAGGGACACTAATGGCTAGTGTCTGTAGATGTGACCTGGGGCTCAACTCCGCTTCACCAGGCGAGCGAGGGCTTGATGGCCGCTGTGCTGTGTGGACTGCTGGACAGTAGGTGCTCTGGTCCTTTCATTTTAGAAGTACAGTATTTATTTGTTAAACCAAAGGCAAAAGGCAGACCAAGGAGGAGAGGGAGAAATGCTAATTTAACTTGAGATGGTTTTTTTTTCCTTGGCTGACTTTGATGCGTGATAGAAGTCTGGAAAAGATAAGGCGACAGGTTCAGATGTATAGTGCTTACTTTTCATTTGCATCAAAGCAAACCAAACATCGAGAAGGTCTCTCTGCAGAGCTGAAATACTCAATCGATCCTTTCTCCCCCTAACCAACTCATGGGAAACATGGCCGCCCCAGGCTCTTAAGTAACACGGGGAACAGCGGGCCAATTGTGTGTCAGGTCCGGCGCTGCCCCAGGTAGCCCTTAACTTCCTGTGTTGAAACGATGACTTGGAGATCTCATCACGATATCTTGGTGCACCAGGAAATATCAGCTTACAGACCTGCCGTTTCTTAAAGTAATCAGCGAGAATGCTATTAAAGTTGATGTCTTAATGAAGTGGAGCTTTGGCCGAGGAATTGCAGGCATCTGAAGCCTTCGTTTCCAGTGGAGTTTGGTTTCCTGAGGCAGGGTGGAGGGGGGATGGCTGAGAACTCTGGGTGGGACCTCCCTCGTCACTGGGGCCCCGGCCTCTGGCCCTCACCTGGGATTGGGCAGAGTGCACAGGGCCCTGCGCCTCGAGGGCCCCTGCGACCTGGCTCGCTGCATCCAAACGGTTGTCCACTTAGGCTGTAAAAAAGCAGATGAGACCCGCTTGAGTCTGAGGCAGCAGCAGAAGTCAGCGCGCCGTGGGCAGCTAGGAGGGCCAGGTCCAGACCGAGCTGGACAGGTGTGCATTGGCTACCTGAAGGGTGGGGCCACCTCCAGCAGGGGCCGCCTGGAGGGCACTGGTTTTGATCACTGTCCCTGGGGAGGTGGGGTCTGAGTGCGATGCCCGTCCAGTGTTGGACTTCTGGCCCCCTTTCCCCCAGGGCAGCCGACACTGTCACGCTGGCCAGCGCCTGCTTCCACGGCCATGGCTGCGTCCCCACGGTGCCAGTCGGCTCGGGCGGCTGTGATGAGAGAGCGGAGATGACCCCTTTGCAGGGGAGCCTTCCATTTGGCTCCTGCTCTCAAGGGCCAGGGTCACCTGGCTCTGTGGTCTTGGCCTGTGTCGAGGGACAGCATGACGGTGCGAGCACATGGGGGACCGGAGCTGCTGACCGCGTGGTGGGCAGGGAGGCAGGAAGGGCGTGGCCCTGCTGCCCCAGGAGCTGAGAGCTGCCTTGGCCGAGGCCCCCCCCCCCCAAGCCAAGAGTCATGTTGTAAACTGGGCCTGAGGACACCCTGCCATGGGGGGATGGGGGGATAGCCATGGAGGGCGAGAGACCCTGAGGAGTGGGCACAGCCTCCTGTCTGCGACACAGGGCAGCTCAGCATGGAAAGAGAGGGGGATCTGTGTGGCCACATTTGGCTCTTTCCCCAATCCTGAGAGTTCCAACCACAGCACAGAGCAGGCCTGGGGTGGGCAGGGGCAGGTTGTTGTTATTGTTGTTAGGTGCCGACGGGTCAGTATCCGAGTCATAGTGACCCTCATAGGGTTTTCAATGGCTGATTGTTTTGGGATTGCCTTGGGAGTGGATTGCCAGGTCCTTCTCCCATTTTTGCGGTGCTGGGAATAGAACTCGGGACCTCAGAGACTGCAGCGCAGCACTCTACCAACTGAGCCAAATCCCAGCCTGGGCAGGGGCAGGACGTCGTCTGAATTCACTTATATCTGCCGGGGCCTGATTCAAAGCAAAAACGGCTTGCCCGGGTCTATAAAAAGCACACCCGAGTCCCCTTAGACAGGGAAGCAGCCTGGTGATTTCAGGATGAATGAATCTGGGACATAAGGATTAAATTTCCCTCAAAGCACTCGTGAGTCTACAATGGTGCAGGGGAAGGGCTGGGAAGAATGTGACAGCTTTTGGAGAAGTTTTTAGGGGAAACCGTGGTCAAGAAAGTGCCCAGGCCACGGCTCCTCCTGTCTAAGATGGCGGCCTGAAGGGGCCTCTGGCCTCTCCTTGCAGGGGCGGATCCCCCTGATTCTCCAGCCTGCTGGCTCGCTGGTCTCACCTGCAGCTGCCCCATCCACGCGCCCTCCGAGGGAGCTTGGCTCACAGAAACACCTGGCATTGAAGGGCTGGGAAGGGAGGACAGGGCCACCTGAGTGCCCCCGGGGTGTCTGGGGAGGGCTGGGGTGGTCAAGGCCAGGGTGCCTGGCAGGGTTGAAAGTAGCTGATGACGTCAGCCGTCCAGGGGCCAAAAAGGAATCCAGACGGCGGCAGGGTACAGAGGCCATGGCCGGGCTGGAGTGACGAAGCTGGAGGTGGACAGTGTGGAGTCGAGGGGTGAGGAGGGGGCCCAGGCAGGGCAAGGCCAGGAGCAGGCTTGGGGGCCGCAGCCTGTTCCTAGGGGACTGCGGGGAGACGAGGGGGAGAGCGGGCTGGGTCTGATAGCAAGATACCCCCCACCTGTAAGATTCCCCCAGAAGAGTCAACTCTAGATGCTGCGACAGATGCCGGACAGGGAGGCTTAAACAGGACCTCTCTCCTCCCACATCCTGGAGGCTGCAAGTCGGAGAGGAGGTGCCACAGGGCTGAGGCCACTCTCTGTGGCTTGCAGATGGGGTCTCAGGCACCTGTGTCCTCAGGTGACTGTCCTCTGAATATCTGTGTCCTGGGTCCTCTGCTCATAAGGACTGCAGCTGGATGGACAAGGGCCTACCCTGCTGTGAGGTGCTGTTGAGACGGGTGTGACTCACAGTGACCTTCACAGGGCTATCAATGGCTGAAAGACTGCTTCCAGAGTGGGCTGCCACGTCCTTCTCTCATTTTTTGTGGTGCTCAGGATTGAGCCCAGGTCCTCAGAGAGGGCAGAGCAGTGCTTTACCAACTGAGCTAAACCTCAGCCCAGGGCCCATCCTGGTGAGCTCATTTAAACTGAGTGACCTGTTAAGAGACTCTGTCTCCAAATACAGTCACCTTCTCAGGCACTAGGACCTCGACGTGCAAGTTTTGG